>JAQFZY010000703.1:0-22672 GCA_034696285.1 Hypogastrura burkilli | reverse complement strand
TAAGAAAAAAATGGAGAATTTTGAGTTTACGTTAATGCTTGTCTTTTGGGAACGGATACTGCGGCCGCTTAAATTGAAGATCTAAGAAGATTCAGAATGTGGAAATTGACGCCTCTGGTTGTCTCAAATATTAGAAACGTAGTTTGGATGAATTACAAAGCCTGAGGAGTTCATTCCAAGAAGTTGTAGATGAAGCAAATGAAACGGCACAAAAATGGGGAATCGATACAAATATGAAAAAAGGAAGAAAAATTATTCCAAAGAGATTTTTTGATGAATTATCATGCGATAAAAGATTGGAGACTGATCAATTACTTTCGTTTAAGTACGGTATATTTCTTCCCGTTATGGATCAAGTACTGTGTGAACTGAAGTCTCGGTTCATTGGCCTAAGCGAGATTTGTGAGACGTTTGGATTCCTGATGCCTCAGAAAATGACCAAAATTACTGAAAAGGACCGAAATAATAGCTGCTTGGACTTTATCCAAAAATATGATGAGGTTTCCAGTGAATTTCCAGCTCAACTGGCGTCATTTATTTCCGCAATGAGAACGGATTTGGAAAAGCTTACAACTGTTCAGGAAGTTGCCAATCTTCTTGTCCGCTGCGACCTATTGGATTCGTTTCCAGACGTTTTCGTTGCCTGCCAGTTATTTCTAACCATTCCCGTCACCATTGCAGGCGCGGAACGCAGCTTTTCAAAGCTGAAACTCATTAAAAATTATCTCAGAAACTCAATGTCTCAGGAACGCCTCAAGGACATCGCTATTTTGAACATAGAAAGTTCGAAAGCTAACGAACTGGATATTTACAGCCTGATTAATGATTTTGCTAAGATTAAAGCTAGAAGGAGACAATTTTAATCTAATGTTGTTAATACACACACTATACTCTAAAAAGCAAATAAAATATACTCTTTTAATTGCTTAAGAATTTCGTTAGGGGCGCGATTAAGATTTTTGCATACCGGCGCCAGAATCCGAGTTACGCCTCTGATAATGGGCATCAATATTTCCCCTGTCCTTTAACTTTAACCTTTAGCCTTGACTTTCTGGCTTTCGGATTCGAGAGTCCAGCACCACAATATTCCTAAGCCTTAAGCTAGTGGCTTGCCATTTGTACATAGGTAGTATGATACGTATGATAAATAGAAAATCCCAGAAATAATGACGAAAATCCATACATATCGAAGATCGTACATGTCCTTCCTATGTTACTATCTTGAGGTACTACTATATACTTGTTAAGCCAGTAATTAATGCCATATGCATAGATTTGCAGAGCTCCGACTTGTTTATAATATTTGATTCTTTACCACTCATAACATACACTTACTTTAACTATTACATGACAACTTACAGTATGCCTTATATGTATATGCATTATACGAGTATAGAGCAGCATAAAATACGAGTTACGCTCATGTTTCGAACCTGAATAAACTCGGATGTGTTTTATCAACAACTGCCTGGAACTTGGAAGTTTAGTCAACATCTTACTTATAAGAGACAAATTAACAAAACTATTTGCAGTACGTTGAAGTTTAAGCTATCGTTTAATCATCTGTACCAATGGAGGAGTTTGGGAAACATTGGATACTTGCTCTTCTGTTGTCTGCGATTTTGCCAGCAATTGCTAACTCAGATCTAGACAACTGCAGTGCTGATCTCGTAAGTTTATTGATGCTTAGGAAATACAGAGTCCTTGTCGTGTACTTTAGTTAAGATGGTAAATTATTCGAAATTCTAATACAAAGTGTAAGTGCATGACAAATTATCGTATTGAACTTAGTAATAAAATCGTTAAGGAAATGCTAGCGATCGATTATTCAATGGCTGTCATTTAAACTATCACCAAGTAATTCGAAATCTCTCACCAACTACCTCAAATTACTCACAAATCTTTACAAACTTAGTATAAGCAAAATATGATTTAATAATTAACGGAATTAAACCGCTAGAATTCGAAATATTTTAAGACTCTGGCAAGGAAATCTGATTGAATTGGTGAGAGATTTCGAATTACTTGATGATGATTTAAATATTCCTCTTATTCAATATTTACATAAAATTCAATTCGAAAATATACAAATTAAATGGTTTATCTTTTTTATTTAGATCAATGGGCTCTCGAACAAAATCCAACTTCTAGAGGATAAAATAACACGAATTCACGATATGCTCCAAATAAATGGCGTGTCCAGACTTCCGAATGCCTGGAAAGGGAACCAATCAACTTTCGGCTCATTCAAGAGACTAAAGCCAGAAGCAAAGGAAAAAATAATTTCATTTGAGCTGGAGAATATGGAAAACCTAGAACTGACAACGTTGATGGCGGAGCTCAGCCCGTGCACAAATCTAGAATCCATTAAATTGAGTCAAGTCGAACTTCTCGGAAGGTTTCCAAATAGCAGCGACAAACTGCTCCTTCCCAATTTTCACGACTTTGAGTTAAATCTATCCAATTACCCCAACTTTAGAGGTGATCCTATCAACCAGCTCCTGTTCATTAAGAAAGCTGAGGGTATGGAAGTGACCCTTGAGAACGTCACAGAACTTCGGACTAACATTCACCTATCCTTCCACGGCCTGACTCAATTCGTCCTTAACCACGACTTCCATGAAATGGTCCTCAATTCGGGTTCAGGGGACTTAGCCTCCGAAATAGTTGCCGGAATCAGTCCGAGTATTTTCAAGCTCAAGCAGCTGACTGTCTACATGGGGCAGCTCAACACGTCCTTTGTCCCGCTTGACCTGAGCTACCTCAACCTAAAGTATGTTTACCCGGACAGTGCCGACAGGCCAACCACGGAATACAACGACTTTGTCAAGAAGCTCCGACGCCTTAGGGCTCTTCACATTGATAACAACTACGACCCCGCCTTTGGTGCCTGTATTGACCTCTCCACCTTACCCTACAAGTTTCAGGCCCTCTCTCTGAGGCACATGCGAGTCAATATGACGGACCCGCCGCTTCTGCTCTCCAAGCTGGAGACGGTCCTCTGGAACGATTGCTGGATTGACAAGAGGATCATTGACGGGATCCACCATATGTTTCCGGATTTGAAGAAGATCGCAGTCTTCTTCCACTTTTCCGGGGATAACGATCTGCAGTGCTACCCTCTGCTCAATCGGCTCATATACTTCCGGGACACTATTTACTTGCGGAACCTGGAGTACATTTACATTGGTTCTTGTCCTCGGGACATTAGGCCGGACTATAGGCCAAGTAATTACGAGAAGGTTGATAAGTTTTTGACTGGTCTGGGCTTAGGAAACTCGAGGAGCTTCCTGTTGGAGCGGAAAAAGGGAACAAACGACTGGACCGGCAGGAACGTGACGAGGGAGGATGACCAGCTGGCCAAATACCAGCTTTCGGATTGGCAGAAGTTGAGAACTTGGGAAGCACATTCTGAAATTTAAGCATGTTATAGTTTGACATAGTAGTAAAAAAAAAGAATAAAATACACTCATTAAGCCTGCGTATTTACGTGAAGAAGGAATCCAGGAATCCGAACGGAGCATTAAATTTGCCCATATAAATTTTATTAACGGAGTATCCAAAGTTCTATCAATTTCCTAAGGAGTTCGACATGTAAATAGTAATAGGATCTGACTGCCCAAATCTCCGACATTGTTACCGCTGTTCGGCCAGATTCACAATGTTAGGGCCCAGTGCCGTATGCTTGACCGGGTAAATGAGGAGGTTCCCGTCGTCCAGCGTAAAGAGCTCCTTGGTCTTTGGGTTGTAGGACACGAGGACTGTTTTCTTGAACGGGTTCGTAAAGGGCAGGTCCACCTTGATTAGGAGTCTTCGGTAGAGGTCAAGGGCCAGCCTGTAAGAAAGCCAGAGGTCATCAGAGAAAATTTCGTAGTCCAAATCCCTTATAATTAAGCTATTTTTGTTTTTACCGTATGCGAGTGTCCCTTTCCGTAACACTATCCACTGCATAGAGGACCCCACATATTATGAACATGTCCCCAGCGTGCTTGTGGCTGATCGTAATGTTCCAGCCATACACAATCTCCATTGGACTCGTTCTTGTCTCAATCTAAATATATGTAGATTTAAAAAAGAAAAAAAGGGAGTGCTAATAGTTTTGAACCTGAATAAATATTGACATTCTCAGAAAAGATCGCCACTCTGCATATTGATTTTCTGCCGTTGTACATAATATGTACCCTCTTATTCAAATAACAGGGTTTGGTGTAGCACTAACCTAAATAAATTACAGCCAAAAATCTAAAAAAAATAAGTTATAGATTTTTCAAGGATCCTTTTGCTTCGTAATTTTTTCAATCTTGATATGCATCTTATTAATTACTTCGATTTGTCCGCAAAAAAACATTTGTATTTGTACAAATGGCTGCCATTTAAACTATCACCAAGTAATTCAAAATCTTTCACCAATTTAAACAGATTTCCTCACCAATTACGTCAAGTTACTCACACATCTTTTCAAACTTAGTATAAGCCAAATATTACTTATTTTGGAATAATTAATGGAATTAAAACGCTAGAATTCGAAATATTGCAATACTCTGGCGAGGAAATCTGCCTGAATAGGAGAGAGATTTCGAATTACTTGGTGATTATTTAAATATTCCTCTTGTACATATTAGCTGGACCAGCTCTATTCAAGATATACCTACATATATCAAGATAGTGCTGATATCAAGTGAATATATTTATATGTTCATTCCTCAGATTCTTAAATCCAATTTCGTGAACTTTATTCTTTCTGGCTTCAAAAAGTCAAGCCTGTGTAGAAAATATATCAGTTATTAAGAGAATATTTTAATTTAAGCAATCAAAAATGGTAATTTAATATTCCTAAAGTAAAGACAAAAAGTGGAACCATTGATTCACCGGTATGCTCAAACTCAAACTGGGCCAACTATAGTTACACTTGTTTAGAAATATAAGTCTCGAATAGAGATCTATATATATATATACATATACAAAAATATACAAAAATATACAAAAATATACAAAAATATACAAAAATATACAAAAATATACAAAAATATACAAAAAAAAAAAGTATACAAAAATATACAAAAATATACAAAAATATACAAACATATACAAAAAAAACAAAAATATACAAAAATATACAAAAATATACATTATATATGTAATATGAAGCGTATACAGTTATTCGATATTTAGCCCCACGCAAAGAAACAATTATACATCAAACCTTAAACTCCATCCAGTATATATTTGCTTATTTCTCTACTTTCTATGCCAATATATATATAAATGGATCCAGGATTTTCCTTCCACCCTACCTTGACAATGGCCGTATTATCCCTTCCCGGCAGCGTGTAAATGGCCCAGAGCCCATTCTCATCCACAGAGAGGTCCACCCTCGACTTTGAGTCTGGTCCGCGGGCCGTGTCAGCCGAGTACAACGGGCCCGCTCCATAGGATGAGTTCGGGAGATAAAGTTCTGGCAAAAGAAGAATTACTGGAATATTGAATATTATAGGGATTGGGATGAGGAATGGGCGGGCCCATAATTCCCACCATAGGCTAGAATGCTGTATAGGCCCACCATCGACTCCCTGGCGCGTCTGGAGATTGTACTTGATTATTTTGAGGCGATCCTCGGTCTCCTCCGTCTGCTCCGACACATAGTAGAAGGAATCGTTGTAAACGGCGTGAAAATTACCCTGGAAAGGAAAAGAAGAGGAAATCAGGAGGAATCCCATTAGGAGAGAAGCGGGAGAAAACCTAGGGGAGTGTTTGCATAATAGAAAGGCTATTAATTCGAGATACAGAACTCGCCCTCCTTCCCCCTAATGACTCTCTTCTCGCAGTTTCTCCTTCTTTTTTAGGAAAGGGCAGGCAGACTTCTGAAGGGCCTATTAGCCCAGATAAATTATTACTCTATACCTAGGCATATAGTAACAGAGTAAGCCGGACTTTTCTGGAAATCTTATTTCAGGTTCCCCGTCTCGACATTTACATCCACATCTGTAGGAGCAACAACTTACAGTTAACAATTACAGTCTACTTCTTTCTCTCAAAATGTTTTAAAAGTCCTATCTAACCATTTTCAGCTCTTCATACCCTTCTTGTACGAGCATTGAGACTCTACAGTATGCCAAAGTTGCAGAAAATAACACAAACTCCCTTTATACTAATTTATCCATAATAATGAATAATAGTACAATTTAATAATATGTTTGAGTAGTTTGCGGTAATTGGTTAGGAAATGTGTTTAAATTGGGGAGAGATTTTGAATTAATTGGTGATGGCTTAAATGGAAGCTATTAATAAGAGGAATATTTAAATCATCACCAAGTAATTCGAAATCTCTCACCAGTTCAATCAGATTTCCGCGCCAGAGTCTTGAAATATTTCGTTTTGCGTTTTAATTCCGTTAATTACTCGAAAATAAATCATTTTTTGCTTATACTAAGTTTGAAAAGATGTGTGAGTAATTTGCGGTAATTGGTGAGGAAATGTGTTTAAATTGGTGACAGATTTCGAATTAATTGGTGATAGTTTAAATGGAAGCTATTAATAAGAGGAATATTTAAATCATCACCAAGTGATTCGAAATCTCTCACCAATTCAAGCAAATTTCTTCGCCAGAGTCTTATTTCGAATTCTAGCGTTTAAATTACGTTAATTATTCTAAAATAAATCATATTTTGCTTATACTAAGTTTGAAAAGATTTGTGAGTAATTTGCGATAATTGGTGAGGAAATCTGTTTTAATTGGTGTAATATTTCGAATTAATTATGGTGATAGTTTAAATGGCAGCCATTTAATAAACCGATTACTATCCACATACGCACGTATCAGCTGTATTGACTGGGGGCTTACAATGCTTTTTAGTTACAACTGTCCGCTTCAATTAAAGCTATTCTTAAACCTAAACCATGTTAAAGTCAATAATGAGCTAAAAGCTTAATTATAACTAAGGAGCAGATTATCGCTTCCGAGCCTTTTTTTATGCTTTCATTTGAGTGGGATAAAACTTTATAACTCCACGATTTCCATGTTTAGCTTTCCAAATATGAAGTTTTCTTTTATGACGGAGGAAAATATTAGCCGTCAACACGCTACAAGGAGCTACAATATTTAAGCAAATTCAAGCTGGCGGCGGCAGTATACTCGAAAACCTTTACAACTCTGCCATGCACACATAAACCGCACCTGAACCTGAATCTTTCGTACATATAAATATAAATGGGATAAAGGCTCAATACTGTAGCAATGCATAATTTGTCCAGACCTAGACGAAACTATACATGAGGTCCTGAGCAGACCTCGGAGCCCGTAATCGTCCTCTCCCGCCGATCCCGAATAAAAGTTTGAATATTCCATTCGGATCCCAAACTTTCCCCAGTTCAAAGGATATGGGCGTACTTACTAATACTTTTAGGCCCGCCGTCAAGGAATTCCCCTCATTTTCCTTTCAATTGAGAGAGAGTCTGAGATTATTTGACTCTCTCATTTCCTCTCCAGCAGCTGGGGACCGGTACGAGTATTTCTATTTCGATTCCTGACCTGTCAACAGCCAAGTCAATGTACGGGAGCCCGAAGCCCTTCCTTCCATTCCCCGCTCCTAATCAACTCCCAATCTGTGCCCCACGACCGGACACAACATTTGTTTTCATTTCCTTCCCTTTGGTTAGAGCTCCGGAGCTGGAGACAAATGGAGCCGAAGGAGAGTCTGGAGGGAGAAAGGGAGACTTAGGCCTACGGACGGTACTGGAGCCTTAGTCCGCCCTGGAACTCCAAATCCGGAATTACTTGTAGGTAAACTTTCCAAATCCGGGAATTCCCTTAAGTGGAGGGGAACCGCTCAGAATAAGTGCCGGGATATAGGACGAAATTGAAAGGTTCATTTCTCAGGTATTCCTAGTGGAATGGATTTACTTAGACATGCATAGTTCCAGGACTACGGCACTACTCCTCTGGCTTCAGCTTCGTTACGGCTCTGCATTTAGTTGGGACCAAGTTTCAAGGCCCTGGAGGAATTACGGGATTTCCGGTACGCCGAACAATTTCCTTGAGGCCCAAAATATACAGGGTTGCCATATTTTAATAAATAGTATCAATACAACTCCCAAGTATATACTATACATATCTTCGAAATAAAAATTAAAATATGTACAACACGCATATATTAGCTTCAAATTGTGTCTTATCGCACAACGTTAAAACACATACAACCGTTAGCTACTGGAATAATTAGAACAAACTATATTTTTTTTAGACCCAGGCCACAATAAATTTGCTAAAATAATTTTAACACGCTATTTATTTTTATTTTAACAATTGTATAAAAAATTAAATTCCTAATCATTTCAATTAGTCGTAAAAATAGTTGTTGAACAGAAGAAGACGAGCCTGCCCATAATTCAAAATATAAGTAAATTTATATTTTTAGCACGACGTCTAAGGTTACCATAATGGTATTGTGTATACAATAGGATCGGCCGACTCGCTGTCAAGAAGAGAGCTCCCACATATGTACATCCTCGAAGAGTTATAATTAGGCCTTGAGGCTAAAAGTGCTTATTAAGGAACTTCTGAAAGGATCACCCTCCTTGATCCAATTTCTCCTAATATAAAGATTACAGACCTGATCTGTAATAACATACAAAATTTACACGGAGTGGAAGCTAATAATATAAGGCGAAAGCAGGATGATCCTAAATTCCTAGCTCTCTTTCTCATTTACTCGGGACTCAATGGGTTGCGCGTGTTCAGGACTTAGGCGCCGTGTGGGCACGCGTACCCAATCAAAATGCCATTTCTGTTTTAATCAATCCTATGAAATTAAAGTATATCCCAAATAAATCGAAAGAAAAATAGAAATCATATAACTAATTTAGAGGAATGTTTAAATCATTACCAAGTAATTCGAAATCTCTCACTAATTCAATCAGATTTCCTCGCCAGAGTCTTGAAATACTTCAAATTCTAGCGTTTTAAATAACGTTTAATTATTATAAAATAGATCATATTTTGCTTATACTAAGTTTGAAAAGATTTGTGAGTAATTTGAGGTAATTGGTGAGAATATTTGTTTAAATTGGTGAGGAAATTTGTTTAAATTGGTTAGGAAATGTGTTTAAATTGCTGCGGAAGTTTGTTTAAATTGGTGAGGAAATGTGTTTAAATTGGTGAGGAAGTTTGTTTAAATTGGTGAGGAAATGTGTTTAAATTGGTGAGGAAATTTGTTTAAATTGGTGAGGAAATTTGTTTAAATTGGCGAGAGATTTCGAATTACTTGTTGATAGTTTAACTGGCAGCCATTTTACCGGTAAATTTTATGTAGTCTATTCTTAGCTACTCAAGGTTATAATGAAAGCTCAGCTATCTAAACCTAACTTAAAGTTAACATCAGTCCACGTTACCCAAGCTTAGCCTAGCCAAACTAAGTTACCTCAAGCTTCGTTACGCAACAGTTATAGCACTTTTCTAAGTTGTTGTTTTTCGATGAAATATATACTATTATGTTGTGAACAATTTTCAGTCAAAAATAATTATTTTTGATGTGCTTACTTATAGTGTATTATTTTTCGGCAGAATTCATCCACAAATCAGCTTTCTGATGTAAACTCCTGAACTTGACCCTTTGAGCCCCTCCCGAACCCAAACCCTGCGGACGCCCCTATTCGGAATCCCTAGGTTCCCTCCCATTCTTGAATATTAAATAAGCCCTTTCCCTTTCAAATGATTCGGAATAGAAGGGGGCGGGGGGGCTTGTGGTGGGAAGTCTTGAGGGCACGCTTTGTGTAGGAGAAACCTGTCGAGCCCACTTTCTTCCTTGCGGTTTCCCCTTGCCTTATCTCCCCGACCCCAGCCACCCAGGGCAGGGCCTTCTGCATGTATATATTATATTTGGGAAGGGGCTATACAGAGGTTGGCCCCAAGTTATTTCCCCGCCAAGTCAAGTCACGTCAAGTCAATTCAAGGACGGGGAGAAAGTTCTCTTTAGAATCCTACTACCCGACAACCCTTGTTATTATGTACGAACTTTCCCCCTCAATCCTATCTTTAGCCCGTCAATCCGCCGGCTCATGTACGCTCACCTCAGGGAAAAAAGAGGAGTCGTTGAGTGCAGGGGATTATGCTCTCTATTATTCAGGTCCCTTACCTGTCATGTCCCATGTCGGCTTAGGCTAGCCAAACAGGCCGATTTGGACACTCTCCTACTATGTTTGTGGGACATGTCAGGTTTCCTTTTCCGGAGGTCGGATTTCCCTTAAGGAGTAAGACTGGGGAAAGTGTCCATATTATGTGTTCTCATGTTTGCACCAGCTACAATTATCCTGGTATGCATATAATTATGCTGCATGCTGCAGATTACATACATGTCCATGCTGACACTGACTTGAGTCTGGCTGGTCTATTTGGGAAGTCAAATCCAGACCATAGCGAAATATTATGACTAAAACCCAAAACTTTGTCAAGTGCGGCGAAATTTCGTGCCCATTTAAGTCCGATTTTGCTCATATGGCCTCGATACAGCTATTTTCGAACTTGTTTTACCGCTAAAATTAAAAACATTTCGCCGCTTCCGGCGGCTATGGACCTCATGCTACTCAAAACCCATCCCGAAACTTGAGGCTGGACCCGCCCATGCTGACTTGCTATAGAATGGCAATAAAACAAAAAATGCATTAGTGCAATTCATTTTAGAATGCTCTGTTGTTCCCCACTTCTATTCTTATTGCATATTGCAAGTCTAATATGTCATGCATTTATCCGCCTCTGATTGTGAAAAAAATTGGGACACAAAATTCTGCTTTTTAGATCCAACCTTTAGCAAGAAGAAAACGAATGGATTTTTAATATACATTATATTTTACATGGTAATGTCATAAATTAACAAGTATTGTAAGCGCAATTTAAGCCTAAACCTAAACAATGCGTATATCTACATAGGTATGAATTTTGTACGAGCATTATGCTTGAATTTTACTTTATAATTTCGACCCGTGTTTTATAGTGTTGCTCACTGCTTACAATTGCTTGAATTAATAGCCAACTATGTACTATGCATTAGCCCAGCGCGGAAGCGTTCAGAGCCACACCGTACTTCATAAACAGTGTAGAACTATGAAGAGTGGAAAGTGTGTAGACAAAGTTGTGGGCTCTCTCTTGGGGCTGAAACATAACTTTATGAAAGTCGGGAAAGGCACACCGAACGGACTCCAACTTTCCCTTTGAACTATGTTCCAAGTTATGGGCCTTGGGTTAGGTGTTTGGCCGTATGGTTTCCCATCCTGGCCCAAAACACCAAAGTGCCAATTATTTCCAAAAACTTCCCATTCTATTAAATGAGGGGCGGGAGTCGTAAGTGGATAATGTAATCTCGATAGCCAGATGGGCAAGGAGATAATGTTCCGGACATGCTCCGACTTCCAGGGACTTATTAACACGCCTAACTTAGCTCCCCGCTTCCGGGCCGGGATAACTTCAGGTCATGGGGAGCCTGGGACAATTAGGATGTCAGGCGCCATAAGGCTAGCCTGTACTCTGTGCAGGAATTTGCAATATTTGTACCCACAAACTTTCCAGTTATTGGCTTCCTCAAACTATGTAGTAATGCATATTCCGCGCCGTTATGTTACACAATTTATGATGGAGTTTTTTTTCTGGACTCTTTTAATAATATTAAATTAAATTATACCATAAATTAATATAAGGCCTAAATTAAGATAAAGTGGAGTATTTACCTGGAAATTGGTTCCGAGGGTATGCGTGATGGCGACGGAGTCCTTGGTGAACATAGTCTTGTTCAAGTACTCGTAGAGCGTATTAGTGTACTCGACCCGGGTCTTCCAGTACTTGTCCGTGTCCGGGACTTCAGTCGACGTTTCCTTCATCCAGCTCCCATTGTGCTTGTACTCTCCGTGAAAGACGGGCTTCCCCACGGCTGACAACTGGCAGCCTGGGGTCCGAAAACATGTTAAGCATGCTGTCAGGAAATGTTAGCATTGGGAAGGACAAGCCAATATCCCTAGCACTGCCTAACTAAAATGAACAATAGGATAGGATTCCCTTACATACGGAACTTTATACCTTCACCTGGAACACAATAGAAGAAACAAATCCGCTTGGATTATCTGTGCCGCCAGCCAGTATTAGCCTAGCCTACACTGTCATCTCGTCTTAACAATAGGAGTTTCTGCTATTGTATTGTGAGGAGGATACAGAAAAAAATATGGAAAAACCATAACACCCAAAATAGTAAATTAGCTTTAAGGTCTAATTGTACTAATGCATCAAATTTTAGTAAATCAGTAAATCGTAAATACATTTTAGTAAATCAGAGCCAATTCTCTTCAGAATTCTACGAATTATCACTTTTAAAAGGAAATGAAAATATGTAATAGTTGATTAGCAGATCGATAACCTACCTACAGTCCGATTACTGTCCACAGGCAATCCATAATTTCCTAATGGCTTAACGTCCCAGGCGAACTTGTCAATGAGTTGATAGCCCCCGAACACGCATTTACTCGGCTCTATCCTTGCGGGACAGTTGGGACAGGGCGGACTGGGCGGGCAGAGGTCCGGCAAATCTTCTAGCGTAGGTTGTTTCTACATAAAAAAACATACAAAAATAAAAAGGGCAAACATTTGGAATGTTTTTCGTACAGAATTATGCACTCAATCCAGAGTCCAGACAACTTGCACAAAAAAGTATGAGTCTTACCTTTCCGTAAATGACGCCTGGACTCACAGGGACAACCGCATATGGTGGCGGCGTAACTTGGTTTGGAGCCCATTCTGGCAATATTCAAATTTTTACACTAAGTGTTGTTATTAGTAGTTATTTAAGTTCGAGCGATTCTTAACCTGGCCTTACCTATGAGACTCACTTGCCCTTTCACAATCCCAAGAACGTTTTTAGCGATGCAGTAGTAGGAGGTCAAGTCGGACTTGGAGACTCTTGTCACGTTCAGGGTCATACGTACCTGAAATACAGGGCGAGGGCATACTGCTGTTAATTTAAATGCTGGTAGGTTAGGTTTCCACCACAAAGAAAAGTAATTTATGCCGTTACATTGTATGTATAGCGTTTTGAGCAAAATAATTTCTGTCCATCTTAAGAAAATACGAGCCATTAGGCGCTAATTAAAATTTACTGTATAATATATATGAAATAATATTAGCTTCCTAACGTACATACTTACTTTGTAGAGAGCATACTCAATGCTCGACGTCTGATATTTGGTATCATTGGAAGTGATGAACTTCCCTTCAGCGGTCTGCCAAGAAGTTGCACCGCGAGGAAATGCCTCAACTTCACATTCCAGGTTCCCGGTAGAACCAAGCACGACGCCAGCCTGCTGAGTCTTCACGTGGATCATAGGTGGGACTAAAGGAGGCGGAAATAATAGGCTTTAAAAAAGTACTTGTTGAGTTTCTGGTACGTGACACATGTATGACATATAACCATTCCTTGTCGGGGAGTAAGTTTCAGTTTGAATTTGAGCCGCACAAATGACTCGATTCAGGAGTTTATAAAATCCCGGCGTTCCAAGGAATTTATTTTGCCATATATTCAGAAAACTAGCAAATTAAATTCATGAAATTGTAGCTTACAGTTAGCTTCCAGTTCGTAGGATCTCTTGGCATAGGGCGACACGGCGTTGTCAGCAAGACACAAATATTTCTGAAATGCATTTAGAAAATCCGCTGGTGACGAAACGGGGTAAAATAGAATAAAATGCAGCAGGCATTTAAAAATCATTTAACTCACCCCAATGTGAACTCTATTGACCTTAGTAAAGTTCAGCAGGGGTCCCTCTACCGATGATACTGAAAATGAAGATTACATTTTTGAATGAGTTTAGATACACACATGCATAATTATATAATTGATTATTATTGTTTTCCTCTTGTATAATTAACCTATACAAAGGCAAAGGTCAACCTGTCTCCTCGGATTCCAATTACTTACTATGAACAAATCATTTATTGTAATACTACAGTAGTAGCTACATTTCATAATGAATTTTCTTCGTGGCTTCACCTACTGATTTGTAAAACCTTCTACCTTCAAAGAAATATCTTATAATAGGTACTTTTAGATCCACGACGGTAGAATGGAGTACAGGGACAAAACCTGTAGTTTGGCCAAACTCTCGGTCCTAGCGGACATCCTACATGTTGTCCTATCTTTTGTCCAGGAACTTTCCTTCTATTCCCCTCTTCGATCCAGACAATCTCGTAATGGAAAGTGAAAAGAGAGAAATGAGAACGTGGACAGCCTTATAATAATTTGTCACGGAATAACCCCCGTGAGACCCCCCTAGCCCAGGTTTGGATTCACAATTGGATTTCTTCAGCCAGGCCAGGCTGGATTCCTGGACAGCCGGGCAGAACGGGGAAAATATAAATCCTAGCACGTGGGGGACCAAAAGTGACAATCAACTAAACTCCCGCTCACTCACCAAATTGACTCAAGTTCAAAACTTTTACAATTTCTCTGAAGCTACGTAACTACACCGTATTTGGTTTGCCAAGTTCAAATCCATTTAACGTCTGCCAAGTCTAACTCTTGAAAATTAAAAAAATCTACTGTAACCTGTCACCTACCTTAAGGAGTAAACCGACAAAATGCACTGTGGAATCAGATACCGTATATACCTTATATCTTTAATCAGTTTCCAGAAGTTTGCATACTTTTTACGCACGTGACGATTATTAATGATTTTCGACTTGATATTGGCTTGTTTATATAGGGTTTATATATTTTAAATACATATATTAAGTATATATATATAGGATGTACAAATCAGATTTTCATTAGCAGTGTGAATAAGGATTTGGCAATTTCACCAAATGTTTTTTGATCCAAAAATTTTTCGATAAACTTTCTCTCGATGAAAAAAATGCGATTGAATTTCCACTCGATAAAATTAATTCTATACAATTTCCAATCACGTTCTAATTTGCGTATATTAGTAGGTACCTGAAAATATGTAAAATGTTAATAAAACCGTGGTTACTACTATTGGAAAATCCTAATCTACTACAATGTTATTACTTCCCGAACAAAACTTAATAGTTTCTAGTCCGTATCATTTGTATTTAAATTATGGTCCAACCAATATACCAACATAATTTGTACATCCTCATGAGAAATGCTACCTCCAAAAAATTCTATCCGCTGTCCAGGATAAATTAATACGCACCGATTCCAGGAAGTTTGATCTATACACTGCATGCGATCAGATTATTGGGAAAAGGTTTCCGCCAGGTCCGAAGACGGTATTGAAACTACAAGCTCTTTTTTTAGAACTGCATAGTAATACTTCGAATTGCAACGTATTTTTTACGGATAGGTTTTTGTATTAACCCCTTCAAAAGAGGACTTCGGAAGACGCGGTTGCCGGCAGGTGGGCTAATAAAGAGCGTCGAGCTCATCCCGTTGAAGGAACCCATTGTCAATATTAGAGATAGAGACAAGTGGAGAAAGTCCTGAATTGTGAGGGTGGGCTGACTGCCATATATTGAGTTCGTGCCAGTAGTGCCTAGTGGCGTCTATTGATATTGAGGACATTCCTTACCGGTCCAAGAGCCGATCCGCAGCGGAGCCCCGTCCTCCCTCTTCCACTTGATGAGCGGTTTGGGAGAGCCTGTGGCGGCACAGCGGAGGCGGACGTTCTCACCTTCCATCACCGTCACGGGCCGCATCTTGGTCTGGGAACCTGGACCAAGGTCCCGAGTCATCAAACATTAATTTCGAGCCAAAATGGGGACAGCAGCAGCTTATAGCCAATGCCTACTCCGCACATGCCTTCGGGCGCCACTGCAAACAATCTGTCAGGAACTGCTAAATAGCTACTCAGAAGACTATTAATGAGTAGCCCGAGGCAGGGGGGAGCATAACATCGAATTTCATTCTCATCCTGATCGATGAACTAAAACCGCGGGAATACTCTCTGGAGCCTCACCATTAATCATACGAAGGATAGAACAGTCATTTCGAATGTGTGGAGGAAACCGGTCCTACTATATTCCTAGCGAAAAATCTATACACGAGCTGTACCATTACGTTTCGGGCTAAAATCGGACACAAATTTCGGAATAATTCTTCCTAAATCCTGGTTATTTTATTTGTTTGTATCAATAAGGGAAAAGCTGTACGCGTTGTAAGTTGTAATTCGGTTTGGACTAAACAAACCCATAAATGCGTCAAAAAAAAAATCAACTATATCAGACAGTTGAAAAGGTTATAGGGAACAACACTCCACTTGGAAGAAAATAAAGGCTATTTCATTGTATTCCTTCATGGACACGACTAATGCAGTATAAGCCCCGTGGTTTACGCGCTAAGCTGCTGACACTTGATGTCTAATAAATCATGGTTGTGTCCGCGTATACAGATACTTTACTTACCCACAATAGAAGGTGGGATTAGGATCGTTGGCTTCTCTATGCTTCCGCCAATTACAGTTGCGTTGATGCCCGGGTAGCCATGGGAGCCGGGAGTCCCGGCAGTTCCAGGTGGGCCTTGGGGTCCTGGTAAACCTATTTTTTCCAACACAGAAATTCCATATTGGATTTACAGTATACGGATTTTTTGCAATATAAAATGTATTTAAAAAAGTATATATTTGCGAAAAGAGCCCTTTTAATGAGCATAAAAATAAAACCAATGGGAAAAAAATATATATTTGCTGTCTTGGTAGTTATTTTGTAATGGCTACCATTCAAACTATCACCAAGTAATTCGAAATCTCTTACCAATTTAAACAGATTTCCTCACCAATTACATCAAATTACTCACAAATCTTTTCAAACTTAGTACAATCAAAATAAGATTTATTTTAGAATAATTAACGGAATTAAAACGTGTTAGAATTCGAAATATTTCATGACTCTGGCGAGGAAATCTGATTGAATTCGTGAGAGATTTCGAATTACTTGTTGATGATTTAAATATTCCTCTTTTGTAATTAACTTGTGAATACCAAATTCGACTCCTAAAATATAGAATTTAACCGAATGTATCTAAAGTTATCTATATTATGCTGCATTTTAAAATAAAAAAACATACAACTGACTCATATACTGCATCCCCCAAAGTATAAACTTAAAATTTAACCCACAGGGATTTAAAATAAAATAAACATTTAGCCAAATTAGGCTGCATCCTCCAAAATAAAGATTCATCTGCAAATATAAATAAACCTCTCCTTCATAAGCCTAAGTTAATTTTGTACAAAAAATAACGCCTTTGTTTCCCTGAGTATTTTCAGTTTCTATTGTTGGTTTAATTACTTTGAGCCCAAACCTATATTTCATGCAACAACGAATGCACCGAAATATCTGCTTTCATTTCGCTAAACTGTTCAGGCCCTGCCTCTAATAATATTTTGATTCCAGTTACAATAGATCCCGTACGTAGAACGTACCTCTAATTCCAGCTCCAGTTTCCCCCTTCGGACCATGGGGGCCCGGCGTTCCTAAAAAACAGTTTCATAGAAGCTGTAGAAATCCTCACATCCCCAGCCAGGGAGCATAAAAACAAACGGCGGAAGGTAGTAAGTATAAATAATGATTAAAGTTGAGTGGGAACAAGTTGAGAGAAGGGCTGGGCTCATATGGAGAGAAAGGGAGAGAGAGAGAGCTGTCTCGTCCTCGGCCGCCGCGGCGGGGAAAATTATATGAGAACTATTTTTTCCCCGAGTCCCCCTCCCTGAGTGATGAGGAAGGTGCTAAGTATAATATAAATCCCATTTTGAAGCGAGGAGGCCCCACAATGAGTTTTCCCCCCTTTTTTAAAGATAATCTAGGCCCATTAGATTGTGGACTATTTTTTGGTGCTCCTAGGCTACGAACCATCCGTTCCGTTTCTCCCGGGAATCCCGTTCTTTCCGTGCTGTCCAGGAATCCCCTCGCTCCCCGGAATCCCGTCCACACCGTTCCGGCCCGGAATCCCATCAAGGCCTAGAGTCCAAACCAAACTTATTGTTACTTAGTAGGGCCTCCAGTCCTCCCATCTCCTAATTTGTACCACAAATAATAGAAGGCAGTGGAAAAATTGTGGAAACTTTTGTAGGCCTACCTGGCTCTCCGGGTAGGCCGTCGTTCCCGTCCAGGCCGTTCCTTCCAGGAAGCCCTGGAAAAAAGGCAAAACAGTTATTGGAACTTTCGGAGCGGCATATCACCTTTCCACTATATTTTTCATGTATGGAATGGAGAGCTTCTCCTTGAAGACCAACTAATGAATAGTAGTTAGCCAAATTAATTTTACTTATTCAATAATATCAAAGAATTTTTTTGAGTTTTCCTACCTATATATAAAAACTTACAGTCGAAAAAAACATGGTGTAGGCTAATAAGTGAGCTGTTACACAGACAAGCAATTTTTGGTGATGGGTTATACTTTTTTGGTGTTGAATTAATTGATGCCCAATACATTTGTACACTACCGAATGTAACGAGTCGGAATGCAATATTATACTTCAAACTTCGGAAAGAAAACATATTTTGTGAGGTTTTAATTTTTTTCGATATACATATATTTGCATGTGCCTTGGAAAAGTTAATTCTTGTAAAATGACACGTGAGAGCAGCGACGCAATCAGTATTGATATAAATAAAATATTACAATGCTTGTGAATTATGATCCAACTTACAGTACTTCTGTATAAATTATTTCATCTTTCAAACTTATATTCATTCCATAATTAAATACGAATATTTCCAGGCCAATACGCATTCTGTTATGCCATGCCCAACTGCATTTAAACGTGCATTGCTTAAATAAAGTAAAAGGTAGGTATTGCCAAAAATTACGCTTTCTACTGTTTTCTCAATTGCATATACGTTTTCATTTTAAAGAATTGAGTAGCTACTGGCAGCGTCCTTTAAAATAATGAGCTGACGCAAATGAATAGCTTTTTTACAGTGACCAACAATGGCTGACATTTAAACTATCACGAAGCAATTCAAAATCTCTCACCAATTTAAAAATTTTCCTCACCAATTACCTCAAATTACTCACAAATCCTTTCAAACTTAGTATAAGCAAAATATGATTTATTTTAGAATAATTAACGGAATTAAAACGCCAGAATTCGATATATTTCAAGACTCTGGCGAGGAAGTCTGATTGAATTGGTGAAAGATTTCGAATTACCTGGTGATGATTTAAATATTCCTAATTCCTAGTCAATAATTAACATGTAGTATTATGGTTTGTCGTACCTACTATGAAGTACTACCTAGTATTAGCTCACAGCTTGGGATGATTTTCTATTCTACTGACAGGCATTACAAAAAAATGCAACAAGTTGACGTTCACTTCCCGAAGGAGTACCAATACTATGTCTAGGAATGTTTAATTTCGTATAAATTCGGAGCCTCAAAAGCTTGAGAACCTTCTGAAACACACTATATAGTGTTGGGACCGGAACGCACTTTGTGCTATTGAAAATGCTGGAACCGGAGTCCGGAAACTTTTGACAGTCCAAGGGAAGAGAGTGATCATTTAACCTGCCCACCTACACCTAGCCAGCATATCAATCTATGACATTTTTCTACCCAAAACTCATCATTCTTTTTCAAAGTCTCACACTTTCCACTCCTATAGTTTCCCACAAGTGTGTGGGAAAGGGCCCATGGCCCAAGGATATCTTGATAGCATCCTACTCTGCCCTCACTGATTAATGGTCCTCAATTCTAGTAATGATGTAGGCGGCGGTGTCGGGCGGATTTCAGCTATTTGTGAAAATGAGCACTCATGTTTCAAAATGGAGAGCTGATGGACCCTAGAGTATTTTACAAGTACTGAGACGTGCTCCCTACTCCTGTTCCAGGCTCTGGTTTTGCTTGGCAAATTTAGCGCTCTCCCCGATGTTGTAGCTAATTTTACAAAGGAATTCGTCAGAATAGAAAATAGCTACTATATGTGAACTAAATATGGAAAGAAGCATGATCTTTGTTTGAGTCTCAAGTAATTTCCAGGTATTTCAATGTAAAATATGTTGCACCACTTGAAATAACATAAAACTCAGGTCTTTAGTATACTTTCAGCTAGAAGCTAAATAATGTTCAATGTGGACAAAAATACGTCGCCTTTCGAAAACGGTAAAAAATGCGGCAAGTTCACTTTCCCCCAATGCTTTTGGTATAGCCCGTTGCCCGCTCAGTTAATTCAATGTACAGTTAAAGAGCGCAATATGGTTGCCACTTAAACGTAGATTGCCATGTACTTTCTTATGTTGGAGACTATTTCGATTAATAATTATTATTAACTAAAACAATTTGTGGCAAGCTTGGAGTAAAATCCGGACTCGAATAATTATCCGCCCTGTCAATTTGAAGATTTTCATTGATTGAATTCGCCTTTATAAACTGACCAACCTGTACCAGTATAATTTACTAAAAAAATCAGCAACATATAATACGCAAATTTCTTTTACTATACTACAGTAGTGTACATGACTTACATATTATGTAGCTTTACCTGTGAGTCCAGTTTCCCCTTTCGGCCCACGGAGTCCGTGCTGACCCGGGAGCCCTTGGTGCCCCCTCACTCCGCGCTCTCCCGGGAAACCCGATTCCCCGATCGGACCTATTTAAAACAGAGAGCCGGGCATTATGATACTCCAGGAGCCCCTCCTTATTGAATCAAAGGCTCATTAAACCCGATCTCCCCCGCCTAATGTTCCACGGAGAACAAAGTTTCCGGGACCCCGGGGAACTAATAAAAAGAAAAGTTGTGCGGGCTCCTACGTACCGAGCTCTCCTTTGGGTCCGCGGGGGCCAGGTGGGCCCGGCGGGGACGGGGGGCAGTAGTCCTTTGTTTTGGCACAAAAGTCCTGGATGGCCATTAGCTGGGCAAAAGGAGGAAAGAGAATGGAGGTTAGTGTTAGTGGACACGAGGCCGCAATAGAAATGATCCCATGATTCCAGAATCATTCGACATCAACCTACATAATAGACCCTTTATTACGGAGCACTCCCTCGGTTTATACTTTATACGGTAGCAGTTAGGCCCAACGACCCAAGGGACGGTAAAATTGGGAGTATAAACTACTCTAAAGTACAATGTATTGAAGTTGGGATGGGAGTGTGTTTCACGAGACACGGATGTTTCCGGTGTCGGTGTCAGTCATGCTGAGATCCACTACTCCCGGTGTCGGTGTCAGGTGAAAGACTATCTGGATGGAACAAGTAATTTTAAGGTCTATATAAAATTCAACGTCTTGCTCTGCCTTGAAAGGTCAAAATAACTCGGAATTAAATAAATAAACATAAATTTCAGTCGATAATGTATTAAAATTTGAGCCAGTAAGGAATTAGGAGCAAGACTATTTTTTTTAGTCTTATGTTGGGTTAGGTTCGAACTCCTGTACACACGAATTTATTCTAAGAATCGCTTTTCCATTAGTTTGTGGAAATATATTTATGTTTTATGTAGTAGGTATAAGGTACACTTTAAATCGAAACACATCATACATATGCACGTGTTCTTTGAGCATCTTTCACGAGTCGTTCAACAAAGAATGGAGCTAAATCATTCATTTGATAATACATTTCGAAGAAATAGGTACGTGTCTTAAATGAAGATAGTAAAAGCGGTAGTAGTTATACTGCCAGATGAACTTAAATAATATTAAAAAAATTCCTATCATAAGCGGAAAGCTTCATAAAAAGTTGATTAGTTTTCCTATTTGAGGAATCCAACTGTTTCAACGTGGGAAGTCCCTATGTAGAGTGCAGACAATAAAACAGGTATAAGTACAAAGAAAGAGCCTACGGGAGTCTTATGAATAATATGCATTATGTCCGGATGAGCACACCAGGGACTCTCCGAATAGAGTAAGACAAAACGATGAAGAGGTCTGTTTTGGCATGATATCATTCGTTTTTAGTAATATAAATATCTTAATGTATAACTCCTGGAGGTTCGTAGTGCTTGCTGTCTTAGTAAATTAATAACGAAATAAGTTATAATTCCCTCAATGCATTAATCAACTTATCTTACAGGAACAGACTGCCTTTCGGCAATACCATTAGTTGGTAGGTCGGCCAGGGTTGGGTCAACTTGGAATTCTGGTTCCAACATAACTGTAAACGACTAATTACGTATACAGCAAGGATTCGGGTAAAACTAAACTCCGTTGTTGTTGTCTTTCGACGATTTTTGTTATTCGTATATGTTGTGTGGCTTCTAATAACCTCAACAAATAAATTAAGCTATGATGTCTGTATACATGTTCTTTGTTAATAAATGTAATTCACACCGCTGACTTGAGCGTCTTCCGTACTATTAAATTAAAAGAGACATTTAACGGTTTTTCATATTTTCTAACTATTATAAAATTATAATAGACTCTAGGCTGAACGCACGATTCCAGACGTATTTCTCAACCTACGCCTACTAAAAAGATCACACAAAAAGATATGACCGAACCGGTGACCAAGTTTAGTTGGTCAGATTTTTAGGGTCAAGGGGTCAGGACTTATGGACCAAAAACATGATCCCTAGCAACGAATATTTTTGACCTTTGATTAAATTTTTGAGAAATCCTGAAGGAATTTGTTGACACTTTTATATCCGGCATAGCTCATAACAACCGGAACAACACAAATTCCAGCAACACGGCACTAGCATCCCAATTTGTAGGCTCTTAAGTAATTCGTTTAAACTGTCTTGCTAAC
>JAQFZY010000702.1:0-22673 GCA_034696285.1 Hypogastrura burkilli | reverse complement strand
CTGCTGTCATTCGTTTCACTGCTGTCATTCGTTTCACTGCTGTCATTCGTTTCACTGCTGTCATTCGTTTCACTGCTATCATTCGTTTCACTGCTGTCATTCGTTTCACTGCTGTCATTCGTTTCACTGCTATTATTCGTTTCACTGCTGTCATTCGTTTCACTGCTGTCATTCGTTTCACGGGTGTGAGTCGTCATTCCGTGTTGCGCCTAGGGTGACACGCATGAACTTGTCAGAGCATTTGTTTTATGCATGTTTATCTACTCTATTAAAAAAAATCAGCCAATTATGGTAATTGAATGGATTCCAGATCCCATAGATAACCTTTCACGTTCTGTAACCATATTCTGTTTATGAAATTATTTAGTAATCATTGCGAGGTCTACTTATTATGTAAGGAGCGGATTCTCGGTTCGGAACAGTTTTTAATAATTTCATTCGAGTTGGCTGAAATGTATGTGCCTACGATTTCCATTTATGCTTTCCATTTATGAAGTTTCAAGAGTCAGGAGGAAATATGGTTCAGGCCCCCTGAAAAATAAATAGGCTGTCAGGACCAAAACAGATATCTGTCAGTCAGAGTAAAATGTTGGAAACAGAAAAATATTTTTAGCGAGCCAAAGAATATTTTGGTAGTGGATTTCAGGGATTTGTATGGGCTAAATGCTGTCTCATGCGCCGAGTCAGGTACTTACCGATTCCTATTCGGTCCCGTCCAATATATACGTAAATACCTCAGAACAAACTGCATCTTCACTTTCCTTCTCCCGAAAAGAAAAACCCGAAAAATCAACCTCAGGGTGTCGATTTAGCCCACTTCCGATGTAGTTCGGAGTTTCAGCTATTGAATTTGTTATGGGTCATAGATTTTGCTCTCAAGCAAACTTTATTTTACCTTTGTAGGTGAAAGGGCTCCTGAGATTCTGAAACCTGTACTGTACAGTATAATGCACATACTTACATAGTACTGTGTGATACACACATAGTGCTCTGAGCTGTGAGTTGTGAATGTGAAGTGAATGGGAGCTAGGACATGTACAATAATACGTAAGTATTACAGTAAGAATTACATCCAGGTTCCTAAAACTATAAGGACGGCTCCGGACCCGGCTCCGGACCCGGCTCCGACTGGCCTGAGCTGGAGCCAGAGCCAAAAGACTCGACTCCGAAAGGTGCGGAGCCGGAGCTGTATCCGGATCTTTGCGAAGCTCTACCTAATGGGAATCGTAGTGGCAAAAACATTCAGCCTTCTTGTAATGTATTTACATATAATCAGGCCTGCTGCTTATTTGCAAGGCTAAAAATCACTTGGTGCAAAATACATTAATCACTAGCCTTGATTCCTTGAGAACACTTGATATGGACAAGTAGGCCAGTCTTGAACTGTGACATTTTCGTGTTTAGCGCTAGGTATAGCGCTAAGGAACAGATACTCCTTCCATGGCTGTCTAGACCTTAGCTTAATTAATTAGCCGAATTTATTTATAATTCATGACTCGGAGACAACCCCAGCGAACATGAAGCATGACGGTTTAGGATATTCAAATGTTTGTTCCTGGATCTGGATAAGGATAGCATAAGCACGCTGGAGGATTCTCTTTAAAAATTCCAATTAACTTTGTAGAGACATGCAAATCAAATTGGAAAATTTGGTCTCGTCCAGAACCTTCGGCTACGGCTCATTTCATTTGTACACGTGTTGGGATGTTGGGGTTGGGATGCTTCTTAAATCGGAATCGGTATCTTAATCTGAACTAGTCGAAGAACATTTTGGTACCTATCGAATCTGTGTCCTAAAATAAATCGGAAAACGTTTTTACAAGTATCGGAATTGTAATAAATCTTGACATATTTTCTTAGGTAATATCGAAATTCGAATAAGTCGAAAAATATTTTTCGGAATCGACATAAATCGAACAATATTTTTCTATAGCTACTTTCGGAGTTGGAATAAGTCTAAAAATATTTTGTGTAGGTACATACTAATCGCAACGGAATAAATATAAAAATATTTTTGTTGGTACCCATCGGAACTGGAATAAACCGTTGTAACAGGCATAGTCAAAGAGCGGAGCATGATAAGTGATAATGTATAACGCCACAGACTGTATCTACAATAACGTTGACCTTTGACCCGTAAAAGATCGCCCTTATAAGGAATCATTTGGTAAAAATCGCTTTCAAATCAGTCCAGTGGTTCGTGAGTTAAACACTGTAGACCTTAAACATTTGACGTTTGACTTAACGAATTCAAGAGCTTAACACTATGTGAAATTTATTACTTAAACAGTTGTAGAAATTAGAATAATGCTGGTTAAGTAGATTGGAGGTTGACCACGACCTTTGACCCACACAGCATCATTAGTAAGAATCCATTGGCGAAAACCGTTTTCAAAGCAGCCCATCGGCTTAAGTTATGAGCGTTTGAAAGCACGACCTTGACCTTTCACCTTTGACCCGACGTATTTATCACAATGACATTAAGAGAAATCGATCGGTGAAAATCATTTTTAAATCAGTGCAACTTATATTGCGCTGCGTGACGTTGACCTTTATAACAGGGTATATGGTACTTTGACCCGACGTTGAGCTCCTCGTCAAAATTAGGAATCGATTGGTGAAAACAGTTTTGGAATGGTATCAGTGGTTGAGTTATAAGCCCGACACAGACAAACAGACAGACAGAAATATGGATGGCATAAAAGAGCTCCACTCTTTAATAAATGGAAATGCATTTTTTAGGTCTCGAAATCGGAAAAGAGAGGTCAGGTCACGTAATATGATAAATTCTGACAAAATGTGTCATGTTACAGTATAGTGTAGTCTGATTTATGACTCGTCCAATCGACATGATCTAATCTGTGAGGACTTTCAACGAAATGAATGGCCTCGTGTCTACCTCTTCTGACATTTCTGTGGCAATCATTGCAGTGGCTTGGTTGCTGATTATGATTACAGACTGCATATTTCGTCCACATGTTCGCCAGTGCCAATCATCATTAAACTTGAATTTGGGAGTTTTAAAATAAATTTCGCCACTGGAGAAATGTCTGAGCTGGCACTAATCAACTACGACTAGTTGGATCTGTCATTTTGTTTCCTATCATGTAGAATATATTTATTTAACACGCTTGGTAATTAATATTTATACTTTATACTACCTAAATGAACAACCTGGACATATGGCTTTTATCTCTTCCAGTTCCAGTACTATCGTTCAATAAGATCCTTGCAATTTGAATGAATTAATGAATGACTTATTTAATTGATTTAGCCGTAGCTCATCAACAAGTCTAGGCCCCAGGACCTGCTTGGTTCAGTTTAAAATAAAAAAAGAAGCATATCCTTGCAATTTTAATCCCAAATCTGTAGAAAAATTCTGGTCTAATTTTGTCCCGGTATTTCCGAAGAATAAATCAGATCAAAATCAGACTGAATAAATCACTCCTGCATTATCATATTTTTTGAATAAACGGAAATTTGCCAAAGTAGGTACTCTATTTAGATTAGCCAGACACTTGATACTGCTCAGTGTTAGAACGAACGCCTATTATTCCCGTACGCCTGCCAAGTTTTCTGCAGGGCTTCCTATGCAGAATTTTCCTAGAACCACTCAAAGAGTCATTCACTTTTCCAGGCTCCATTAAGCTTCATATTGTTCTTCGTCGATAATTGGCACATGTCACTTTTGTACCAGAACCAGCTCACCAAATGCCGGTTAGAATAACTCCAGACCCGTTCCAAAAATGTTGCACCCAGTCTCCGCCTTTAGTTGCCACTTGCGTCTTGCGCTCCTCCGCCTATTCTGGTCATAAAACCAATTTCGAAATGGAGGCTGACACCAAACCCTTCCGCTACTCCTTTTTCATTGGGAATGTCTTTAAATTCACAGAGCCGAGCCGGGGGATTGGGACCCCCGCCGCCCCTTCCTCTGACCCCTTCACATGCAGCCTAGGCTCCTGCAGAAAGGTCAAGTACGCCAGCCTCGAGGCCTTTGGGGCCCACATGGCGGAGCATGGGACGGACTACCCGGCCCAGTGCCGGAAGTGTCTCACCCGGTTCCGGACTGACAACGAACTGGGGAATCACATTAAGGAGTTCCATCTCCAGAAGTCCCCGCCGCCGGCCCCGGCCCCGCCCGAAGAGCTCAACAATAATGATCTACCGGCCCCGCCATTGACCGGGACCGGCCAAGGGGCCTCTTCCCGGAAGTCCCTGACTCCGGCCACAGCCTCACAGCTGGCCCGGACCACGCCGACGAGCCGGAAGAAGACGAGCCCGATCCGGCGCCGAAAGCGCGTCACCCGCCACTGCGTCATATGCAATCGGACCTTCAAGACGGCCAAGAACTGGACTGCCCATGCCATCATTGACCACATCTATGCCAAGAACCCGAGTCCCAAGGTCGAGATGAACTACGTGGACGTCCAGACAATCATGCGGGGCTCAGATGAGCCCGGGCCCGCTTCATATATCACAACGACTCGGACCACGGACAAGGGGACGGTTCGAGAGCGGGTCAGCCTCACCTTTTGTCGGACCAAGCAGGGCTTCATTGTGAAGAAGCCTTCGGGCTCGGAGGACTGGGAGACTGATGGCCCGCCGGCCCTGATCCCTCAATCTAGCTCACCGACCCAGGCGCAGCTGGAGCCCCTTGGTACCAATGCTTGTAGCAATGATAGCGGCCTGAGCCTCTCAAGGGACCCAACGCCCGTGACTGGCGTGCCGGCTGAGGAGGAGGCGCCCAGCGCGAGCCCAGGGACGGAGCCAAGCATCCCGACAAGCGGGACGGTCGTATTCCTTGGAAGCAGCCCTTCGGAGACGGAGCGGGCCCTTGCCGACACCGGAGACTCCCACATGGTCATCATTGACAGCGACATCCTGCAGATTGGGCCGGAAGCGGATCAGGAGTCTGTCCAGCGCCTCACGGCCGCCACGACCGGCAAGACTTTCCGAGGGATTGACTACGGAGACAAGCCGGCAGGAGGGGACACAGTAAGTCTTCATGTGCATGGCGCTGGAAGGGACCGGGATGCATGTGCCTGGAGGCTTGGAGCATGTCTGTTGTAGACGTAATAGAATGAAAGGAACACGGCTGGTACTGGCAGGGTTGATAATTATAGGAAATGCTTTACCGTTACGGTAACGTAAAGAAACAGGGCTGGGATTCTACGAATCTACTGAAATAATGACCCCAAAAGTAGGTCTTACAGAGTTTAAAAGAAAACGGATTCAGCTCCTGCGGGAAATAAAAACCAGCTTAAGTCCATTGAGACTAACATATTTAATTTTAGCTTCCTTTTAAGAGAAATCCAATATGCTTAGGCGGATATTAGTATTTTAGATAGCATAATATTAATTTTAAAGCAAACAATTTGTAAGAACCTTTTAAACTTAAGTGCCTTAACTGTTTTCTGGACAAAAATTGCATCAATGTTACCTTTACCGGAAGTTACCGGTAACTGTAACGGTAAAATTACCGGATTTAGCAATCCTAAGGGAAAATTCTATGAAAGCGATACCGGTGATACGGATTCCGACAACACTATTTCAATGTCTATATTTCAATTCCGATTTCCCAGCCATGTTTTCCTTCAAGACAAAAATAAATTCCGATTCCAATTAATTCTGACGAATTCCGATTTCTTGGGCCTCGTATAAGGAGGAATAGATACAGAATTTGCGAGTTCTTTGTGGGTGTGCGGTTCTTGTGGTTAACCTAGCTAACCAGAAATTCTGGTTCCCTTAAGACCCTGATCTCCAAATTGGACGAAACGTAAACTGGTTAGGCCGGAATCCTGCTCTACGAGTATCGGAGAATCCGTATCCTAGCCGTTATAAATTACCTCGTTGGCGCCATTAATCCCATTCCCTTCAGTACGAGTACATGCCTTCCGAGCTATTGAACTTGGGCAGGACAAAATAATGATAGTTCAGAAAGGCATCGGCGCATGGAACCGAATATATTCCGCCGAAGGTGGACCAATACTAATAAGACACCTGTAGGATTGAGCTCCTTAATTAGCCTACAATGGGTGGAATGAACCCCGGGCCCCGCATAACTGAATATTTATCTCATTATTTCAATTGGAGCTTATTAGTTTGGATTTGGCTTCTTTGCTTCCAGGAGCGGAACTGCGCAGCAGTATTAGAGACTAGCCCGCAGAATCCCTGGATAGTGCCTAAAGGAGGCTAATTTAAGCCTAATTTGTGGGAGAAATTAATTGGCACTTAATTAGTAGTAATTGAGGGTCTGACTCAAAACCTAATAGTTTGGAAGTGGGACACGACAGGGAACTGTGTGTTAGTGCCGTAGGCCTGCTTTCCGCCTTTCTAGGTCTTTAACTCTAGTCGCATTATGCAGTTTAAAGAAGAACCACTTTGTTTTCAGCTTTCAGTCTGTCCTACGAAAATGCCTCTCTATGAAACAAAGCCATACCGGCTCAAATTCTTTAAACAAAGCTGCTACGTAAGTTGATAATAATCAAAATAAGCTACACACACTAATCTATGCTAGTCCACTTGACTTGATCGGGGTGATCTGTCGACTTCCAGCACACTTTTTTCCGCCTGTCCCACTAAACCTCTCTTGTAGAGTCCCTAGCCTCATTTTGATTTGATAAGCCGGACCCGTCGTGTGCCCAACCACGTTAATCTTCTTTTGATTTCCCTCACTTTATTCAGTCCCTGTTTACATTCTCAACTGTTCAGCCGCAGCAGTGGGAACAATTTCTACGACGATTTCTGTTCATATTGTTTACAGGCGGAGGCGCCGCTGAGGAATACGGAGGGGAAGGAGCCTGAAGTGACTGCCATGATTGCCATAGCCGAGCCCGCCGATAGCCCGCCCCCACAACCCGCCCCCAGCCCTGTGCCCAGCATGCACGCCAGCGTGGGCGGGGCCTATGGGAGCTCGGAGGAGGAGCTACCCGACAGGACCAGCAGGACCTCGAGCCCCGAGTCCCCTGACCCCGGCCCAGACCCTCCCTCCCACATCTATCCCTATACGAACCGGTTCGAGAACGTGACACCGACCTCTGGCGGGGCCTCGGACCCGGGCGGGCCGGAGTCTGACACTGAGCCGCCCGCCCTCCAGATTTGCCTTGAAGAGTTGGCCCGGCCTGAGGAGCCCGAAACGATCCTTGGCGGGTGCGAGGAGTCTGAGGCCGGCCGCCCGTCCTCTCCGGCGCCCGTTGACACGGAGGACTGGCGCTGTCAAGTTTGCCAGCTGCTCTTCACTTCGGACGCCGAGTTGGAGCGCCACTTTAGTTCGGAGCACTTTCGGGTAGGCGGCGGGAGCAGTATTCTGGAGCCAGAGAGTCCCTATCCTGTGAGCCTGAGCAGGGACGAAGTCGTCATTGCCCGGGCCCCGGTCCTCATGACCAGAGACGAAGTATTCATTGAGCGGAATCCGATGCCCATGACCAGAGACGAAGTATTCATTGAGCGGAATCCGGTGACCCTGACAAGGAGTAGTTCCGCAGACTTGCAGCCGAGTTACGCCCATCATCCTGGGAGCCGGAGGCCTTCTGACCCCTTGGAGTCCCCGATGGCCCAGTCTCAGCTGTTTATACAGGAGTTCCCGCCGGGGGTTGGGGTACGGACCACTGAGCTCAATTTCGGGGAGAGGACCATACAGGCTTTCCCGAATCCAAACTTACAGCCACAGCTGCAGTACCAGGCTCATCAGCAGCCTGGGCATGCTCACCAAGTGGGCCCACCTGGTAAGCTCGTGTAGGATTATTACTTCGTATTTATCAGAACCTTGCTGTAACATAAGTTTGAAACGTATTCGCTGCTAGTTAGGCCGTATTATGTGCGGCACGAATAACGGGCGCAATGTGAATTTGGGAAGGGAAGGTACATTCGTATGGAAGCGGTTTTTGTAATAAATAAGTTACAATTAAGTAATACAAGAGCTTGCTATTTTATTTAATTTTGCAATACGTAGTAGCAAGTACAATTAAAGTTACAATACCTAGTAATACGACGTAACAAGTTCGAGGTTTGTTTATTTATAGCGCTGTAACCGGAACAAGCTTGGGTTTGGGTAAATAATAAACAAATGATCAATCAAGCCAAGGGTTCATTCTCGGACTCAGAGCAAGCATTTAATATTGCGGAGTGAGTTTGCTTAACTGGTGAGTTCAACTACCATCTGGCCCAGTTATACCTTATAAATTAAGGTAAATTTAGTACAAAATTCCAGTTTCAAGGCGCATTTGGTTTAAATTTTAGGCGCATCAAAATGAACACGTTGTATCTGGAGTTCAACCAGAAAGCGAGACCGTAGCGGATACCAAGCCAAAAAACGGGTCTTCCATAAGCAAGGATTCTGATTGGCTCAGGCTACAACGAGTTCATTGAACGCGCGCGCGTCTTGCAATCGTGCCCGCTACATAAGTTCTCACTTAATAGTCAAAAATGGCATCAAATTCCTTAACATTGCGCTACCTGGTGATGATTTTGATTTTCTGACTCTACTAAGTTTTCTGTTATCTGTTATATTCTAGGAACCAATCGACCGCCCCTCTCATTAGCCCCCCACAATTTCACCGTGACGAGTCCCCTATCGAGCCAGGTCCAGATCACGAGCCTCCCGCCCCTATCTCTTGGCACCCAGCACAACGTCCACGCCCACCCCATATACACGTCCAACATTGGGCCGGTACATCCTGGGCCGCCCTCGGGCTACCCTACCACGCTTCAGGGGGCCCTCAGTTCCAGCGTCCCGCGGGCTCATCGGCCCATGTCAATTCTGGCCCGGAACAATAGTACGGAGTCGGACGGACCAAGGATAGTCGGCGTCTCGTCCATGGGCCAGCGCATGCCGTTCCCTGCCCACCTCGGCCAGAGTCAGCTCCAACATCAGCAACAACAACAGCAACAACAACAACAACAGCAGCAACAACAGAGGAGTCATCTCGAGGCCATGGCAGAGCGCCAGCGCCAGGAGTTCCGGGACAAGCTCCTACACGATCAACGGACGTTCCAAGTCCAGCGAGCGGCCTTTGCGGCGAGGGCCCATGGACCAATCCAGCAAAACCTCCAGCAATTACAACATCAGCAACAACAACACCAGCAACAACAGCAGCTCCATCACCAGCAACAACAGCAACATCTCCTCCAACAGCAGCAACATTCCCAGGGCCTCCGGCTCTCCAACGTTCGGGGAAACTTTCAGGCTCCACAACAACAAGGCGGGAATTACATGATGCAGGGGAAGCGAGTCTCTCCGCCCGTCCAAATAGGTCACGCCCCGCCAAAACAGCCCCGGATCGAGGGGCAGGAACGACCTCGGCCTAATCTTATGCCAAACCCCCATCAGGCGCAACAGTCTCAGCAGCAGCAGCAGCAGCATAGTCCTACACAAGCTCAGCAGGCCCAGTCCCTGGTCAGCAGCGTTCGGCTGGGTAACGCAATTACGCTCAGTGTTTGCCCTAGCTCAGATACGTCATCTACAGTGATCATAAGCTCACCGCCCAGTAGCCAGTCTATCCTTCGGAGCTCAATTGCAGGCTCGCCGGGTGCGGGGCTTCACTCTAGCTCTGTTGCTTCGGCCCTGGCCGGGCGAGGGGTCACCGTGACCCCGGCCTCCCCCAACGGCTCCTCAGGGGACAACACCATTCCCATGCACCGGCTCCCAGTCAACGTGAGCATTTCCCCAAATCCCGCTCATTCACCCAATGGAACCGGAAGCGTGTCAGTCATTCAGCGCGCTACGCAGAGTCCTCATCAGTTCCTACCTCCCTCAAACCCGGCCCCCCGTATCGTGTCCACGACCACTCTGCAAACTAATGCTGTTGAACGACCTGTCCGCCCTGACACCGTTGACCTAACAATCGACGAGCATCCGTCACGGGCGGCCGCAGGCCGAACCGTCGTCCCTCCCGGCCACGTCCGTCCCGCCCGCCCCAGCTGCTACATATGCGGCGTTCTGTTCGAGAATGCCCAGGCCCTCAACGAGCATAAGCTGTATCGACATGGGATCCGAGCCATGGGCCCTCCTGCAGCCCAGCCACCGCGCCCCATACAGCAGCCCCAGGCCCAGCCACCGCCTCAAGCCGCACGGCCCAGCCCCCCACAGACGCAGCAGATGAACGCGGTCCCGCGCCGTGGAACGCCTGCCGCCACGTCCCGCTACCTCTACATTCCGCTAATAGATGTGCGGCGAATGGACAGCACGCGCCTGCGCCGACTAGAGGAACTAGGGATCATGTCAATGGTCCCGCTCCAAGGGAACGAGCAGGCGGCTGGCCAGTTAGGGATCCCCGTCATGTCACTCCGGAGTGAAGGGCTGGGACAGGCCATGCCGTGGGACGGGGCACTACCGCTTGGGCCGGTTCATAATCCGTCACAGTTGCTGTCGGGTCAGGGTCAGGTCAGGACGGGGAGCGGCGGGTCTCCCACTGTCCAGCACTATGCCCAGCCGCGGCTGTGAAGTCAATGTCAATACCATAATGTTCCTGGAATCCTTGCCTGCAACATAGGGATAAGACTTACTACGAATACATACAATTATGAGTGATACAGCTTGAGACCATGACAAAAGGGGTCGTAAGCAATTGGTAGTGGTAATTGCATGGAAATCTCTGTTTAGGATTTAAGACAGTTGTAGTTGGAACGGACCAACGCCTCTGCAATTCGTTAAACAAGAAGTTATTACTGAGTATTCAAAATGTTGTTCAAATAGGGGCTGACCCTCTAACTGCTGCTCACTGTTATTATTACTAGGTAACGTTTGTACTTAATAGGTAAGCGAACAACCTAAGTTGGCCGCACGTGAATAGTTAATCGTTAACTAGTATTTATTGGTTGTTATTGTGTTTCGTGTTGTTGACCCCGTGTTAGTAGCATTAGTATTTATTGCAGTTTACTAATCCAATTATGCCTATCGGTTCATTTCACGTTTTTATTGTAAACGAATCGTCGCCGACATTCCCTTCTGTTACCGCTAAAGTAGCTAGGCTAAACATTTTCATTAAATGATGAATTATATTCATCCTTATGAACTGTGGTCATGTTAGTCAGCACTAGCACAATGCATTAAGACTAAAGGAATTGATCCCGGGCTGGAGAAACTTGCAATTACAGAAAGCCAATGTTTTTTCTGTAGCTCAGCACACGTATGGCTGTGGCACCTACGTGCTACTGTATTGCAATTTATAATAAATTAAATTATATGTAATATATCTACGAAAAACACCGCAATTGAGCTGTCAATGAATTGATTTATTTATACCGTAGTAGCGCAGCATTTAATGCCAAGTTATGAGTATGCATGAAAGCATTTGTAATTTACAGTTTTTAGTAACTATTCTGGTATTCAACATAAAACAGCAGCATAATTGTGAATTGCGAATACCAAATATTACAAAAGAGCAGGTTGATGACACTTCTACAAAGAACCATGCACTGGGTTCATGACGTTTTGGTACGCAGCTTGATATCACTCAAAGTTGGCACACTTGTAGAAAAACTAACCTCCTGATCAAGGTTTAAATGACCTCCAAACCCGTGCGTAGCTTGTAGCTTCCTTGACCCTCGCGCGACAGTCAAAGGTCACAGGAAAAAGATGGTATCCCGATACAGATCCAGATTATATAATGTATATGGCTGAAACTTGGTATACATACAGATCCTGACATCATAAACAATGTTCAAATGGACCACAAAGCTCTGGAACCCCTTCTTGACCCTTTGCAGGTCAAGACCTGATAGATGGTCAAGGAGGCGTTCTGCAGCTTTTGGGTCCATTTAAACATTGTATGTACACCAAGTTTCAGCCAAATCCATCTGATACCATCCTTTCCCTATGCGACCTTTGAGTGACCCGTCAGGGTCAAGTAAGTGACCTACGGCTTTGAGGGCCATATAAACATTGTTCAGGTTCAGGAAGATAGTTACTATAAGTGTGCCAACTTTTCGCGAAATCAATCTGATACCCAAAACCCCATACGTTCAGTGCGTGGTTCTTTACAAAAACGTCATTTTAATGAGAAGTTAAGATTCAATTGCAAAAACAAAATATTTATGGTATTATAGCTTTATGATACGCGTATATTATAAGTATTTAATTTTGCTTAAAAATTATACTTAAAACCACTACTACGTATTTCCGACGCCTAGAACTACCGCTATGTTTTAAAATTTACATATGCATTCTTCTCCCACATCATTTCAATTGAACTTCCACAATTTCCCCGCTTATTCCCTACAAGAGCTAATCTTTAAGAATTTTAAGCAGATTATCCCTTACAGCATAATGACAATGAGTAATGACTCAGGCTTAGAAAATAAGTCTTAGGGTCTGACTATGCTAATTTGCTGGCTCGGGGTGCGACAACCTTCTTAAAAGTCCCCAACTTGGATCTGGAAATTGTGCCTTTAGCTGAATGTAGGATTAGACTATATAGGAAGGAAGTAGTTAGATTTATTTAGGTGGATGATGCTATTTGTTACATTAGGATTTACCAGGGAAGGTGAGAATGGGATGAGGGAAGTCCCGCTACCTACCTTACTGACTCACTAACTTTTTCCCACGTTCCTCTTGCCAAAAGCATTCTCTACCTGCTCTGCCTTCCCCTCTCGGCATGTAAACAGATCCTTAGTTGTGTCCAAGATCTCTGACGGACCAGATCAGGAGGGATCTGCCCAATGTGACGACAAGAACTTGTAGCTTCCTAGTTTTAGTCACTTTTGGAGGAAAGAGGGGTATTTTCTTCTTCTAAAACTGAACTCAGCTCATTTTGGACAAAAATAACTTTTTAGCTCGTACTAGTGAAAAATGGGGTTAGTAAAGCAGAGAGGGGTACTCGGGCTATAGGAGGTCAGTGTGTTCAAATATTCAGAAGGACTTGAAAGGGTTTTAGGTTCTAGCTTAAGTGATACGAAAAATGGATCCACCACGCCATCACCATCATTCCCTCCACAGTTGTCATCTCAAGCATCATGGGCCTGGACAAGGGCCGTCGGGCGGATTCGAACGCGTGAGTATTTATTTCTATTGGCAATGTATCCCTCTACATTTAAGGACCTAAAAATGTCGAGTAATACTAACAATAAATGCAATTGTCACTAAAAAACAAAACGTAATACTACAGCTATGTCCTAAAACATTCCGACTTGCAGAAAGCCCAATTCTAATCATCATACAAAAATGTACCACACCAAAAATTAAGTGGTTTACTACAGAGAAGGGCAACATTTTGTGGAACGAAAAAAATTATTTTTCCTGGAAACAACATTTTGCCAAGCCAAAGTGATTATTTTCCCCGAAAACGGCATATTTTCCCAAAATCAGCATTTTTTGAAGCAAAATGAAAGTTACTTCGCCAAAACAACATTATATTGACCAAATATCAAAGAATGTCTTTGCCTGAGAAGAATAACAGTTTGTTGAGCAAAATACTTTTGTTTACCCGAAAACAACATTGTGTCGAAGATATTAATTAAGTAATTTACCCGAAAGCAACATTTTGTCCTAGGATAATAATAACTTTTTCTGAAACCAAAATCCAACCAATGTTGTAAACAGAAAGTAAAGGATTATTCTTTCTCGAAAACTCGAATTCGTTTTTAACCCAATCATAAAGTTGAAAATTTAGCAGAATTTTAACAAATTTGTTGATCAGCTTACAAAATTTGCCAAAATACCTCTCTCTCATTTTCAAAAACTATATTCCAGCCTAAGCCGAGTCAAATTTGAAGCTTGTTCGTAAGCTTATTATTTCATAAGATGTTGAAAGTAATATTTTGTTCAGCACGCGTAGGTAGACTTAGCCTCCTTTTGTCGAAATGTGTCAATGGTCAATTGACAAGTGAAATATGTGACGCTACTTGCAAGTATGATGCTTTGAATTACTTAATCCTCCTCAAAAGAGAAATTAGATTGTGACTTAATGACACTTTCCTACTACCAACTACATACATAGGAGGACCTAATTGTGTTGACACGACTCCCATGGTTATAAAAACAATCCAGTTAGTCAAATGTGTTTGTCTGGCTCCTTAATTCCCCTATTCTGGCAACTCTACGTGATACACGTGATATCTATGTATGTGCATGTGTAGAAAGACGTCTGTGATTAGTGATTATGAATTACGTAGACTTGTCAATGTTCAATCAGACAAACTTTCTGTTTCCTTTTGTGATACAGAAGCCAGAGGAGAGGAGGCTTACGAAACTTAAAACTGCCGGTAGTACTTTATTTTGAGACCTTAAGATTAAGTTTTGGGCCCATTCGTTTAGGCATATATCGTAGTCCCTTGATCCCCGTGGAGATGAAGTAATCTTATAAGGAGCTATTCAATTTGGAATGGGGTGTAAAAATTGAAATGGTACAAAAAAGCTGAAATGTCAGGTTTGGGAATTAACTGAAGCAAAACAAATAATGATGCCACATAACGTCTGCCACTGCGAATCATTGTATACTTTGTTATTATGATTGACATAAGTGAGTGAGTTTGTATTTCTGTGTGTTTAAGGGATTGTGATAACGTCATCACTAAATAATTTGTCTAAGAGTCTAGGATATTATAAGATCTCAACAAAGAAAATAGGAATTGTCGAATCATTTCGACACCTATTGTATTTGTTTACCGTTTTGTTACGATTCTGTTTGAATCTGTACTGTACTGTTAAGATCTCATTTTTCAAGTTTTGCGAGTCTTCAAATAAATAGACTTCAAAACTTTTAAAAATTCATGAAATTTTATGCGGAATACATTATTTATCTTTTTATATTATTATCGTTTACTTCATAAATTGTAAAGAGTATTATTTTCGAATTATTTTGAAAAATTGTGACCAGTATTATTTCTACTAGCTCTGTCATGAACTACAAAAGGAGTTCTGAAGTATTTTTAGTGCGTGCTTAATAAATGAATGCCCTAACCTAGCGCTGGCACTTAAATATGCCATTCTCGTTCGTATTGTATCGCTCTGACATTTTATAACAAATATAATCTTTTTGTTGATTCAGAAACTAAATAGTTTGGTTGGAAACCAAAAAATATTGTAAAGGGTTCAAAACATTTCGAACTACCCTTTGTACGACGTTCTTTTTTTTTGTCATTTTAGTATAGACGTACTTATTAGATTTTGTTTTAAAAGTTTGGCTTAATTTGTTGTAGTATTGGAACAACTTTATTTTATAGAATTTAAACGAAAATCATAAATCACTTTACGTGAAAAGGGAAAATAAAAACCACAGCATTCTTATCCACTAAGTTTCCAAAATTTCATTTATTTGGTCCAGAATACGTAATGTCATTAGATCTGGTTACGACTGCACGCCTAATTATTTTCACTTCCCATTAAGTGGCCTTATGCATTTTTATAAGAGAAGGAAGGCTCAGTAACATGCATAAACATATGTACAGATAGTACGTAGGTACATTTTTGGCTTATGCAGTAGAATGTGTGTGGAACAGAATCGCATGGATGCTTTTTAGTAGGAATTAATCGTGCATGTTTCCACTCTGTGGGCTCGGTTCCATGCTCTAAGAATATCCTAATCCAAATGAAATTGTCCCCATTATTACCTGATTAGCCCCTCTTTGTTTATAATAGCACAAAGGGAAGGGACCTATCCCTTAATTTCTATTTATTTATTTCAACAATCATGCATGCATGAATCCCTAATTCCTGAATGGTGAACGTGAACTTAAATTAGGAGCATAGTTAAAGTTAAGCTAATCTAATTATTTCCATGGCCCTTATTGGGCTCGGGGTTCGGCTGCTTTCTCTTTTATTTCTAAGCCTTATTGGCAGTGAGTATAAGTAGTTGTATTATAAGCATAAGTAGACTCAAATTGTCAGATTTCTGGCAGGAGAAAGTTCATGAATGGCCCATTCATAATATATGTGCTAAAAAATTGTTTATGTACCTGTTAAGTACCTCTAACGTATGGCAAAAATAACTTGTACCTTATGGTCAAATTATCCCATTTTATTAAACAAAAAATGGAAACAGCACTGTATTTATGGCCCAATTTTCTGTCATACAGCGGTCACTTTACATATAAAGTCTTGTTACAATTCGAGAACCAAGTTGTTTAAAATATTAAGAAAATATTTGCTCATTTGCATGTATATATTGTTTTCTGCTAAAGTCTATATTATTGAGTAGCTAAGAAGCAGCAACTGAAGTTTAAAATTCCTGCTACAATTCAATTTCTGTAGTTTATAAATTCACAGCGCTTACTTGTGCACATACGCCAATAACAATAGGAAGAGAAAACTCGACTAAATCTAAATAAGCAGAGCGATCTATTGTGCGTTTTAAGATCTTTGAACATGATGCCTGCTTAGTCGATCCTAAATAGACCCATCAACTGTCAACTTGGATCTAATCTAATCAGGTTAATTGTCAAGACTTTGGCGTAGCTTCTTGCCCCATGCTGCTTCTGTCACACAATTAAGCATCTGTTTCAGATCTGGCACCAATACGAAAGGCCAAGACTAAATTTGGACAATAATGGCACATTTAGGCCCTACATGAAAATAAATAGAATTTAGTTTCTTAAATAATACATAACCGACTGTGCGAATTAATTTAACTTGACTGGAAGGAATGGCAATTTTTGTAATGGAACTTGAATTTCACCAAGGTTTATTTATGCTTTTAACAGCAAATTATTTAGCATGATTAACCCTTAGTTCATCATTTCCTAGAATGGACATAAAGGACCAATTCTTTGTGCATTAGTTCTGCACAGATTGGCTAGACATAGAATTGGGATGACAATTTTGCCTGCATGTCTTCCTGCCATTTAGCCTGGTTTTGTGTCTCTTCTAACGTGGGCTGTTTTTAAGAACAAAAGATTTGGAGACTGTACTTTGAATCCATTTAGCCTTTGAGACTTGGAAAAAATGAAGAATTTCAATTCATTGAACTCTCTTCCCTTTGAAACGTGTAATTCAGTCACTCCATTGTGTTATTGTGCAAATCGCAAATCATTTACGTGATTCTGTAGGCAATTCACTTAATTTAAAACGCCTGTGTTCCTACTATATTCAAAAATAAGATTTGTGCTACTTTTTTGGGGATAATTATGAATTGTTTTTATAATGCAGTTTCCGTATTTGTACTAATCTTAATTCCTAGAACATTCGGGAAAATCCATAAGGTATTGCAAAATTTTGCAAAAGTATATAAATCAAATGTACAAAAACTTAGTGGGTCGAAGCAATTCAGGCGTCTGTGTCTGTGACCCAACTTTTATTTTTACTAATTCCCATCCGCCTTGGATGTCATATGTGGGAATCATAATTTCACATATTGTAAATTGCAAGGAAAGTCCTGGCACAGATCCGCGTGTGGACCATTTAAGCTCTGTTCACAGAGGTTAAGCATTCCTGGTCTCGTGTGCTCCGATTATGAATGGTAACTTGGTGAGGTTTATAACAGTATTTTTAAGGAATTGGATGCCTGGGAACCTATGGAATTGCATGACAGGATCAGATTAGGCAAGTAGCCCTCCGTGGTTTACTTCCTATGAAAGCCGCAGAAAGATTCACCAGAAAAAGGGAATTATGATGCCTTGTAATTGTAGAGGAGTTAGCTCAGATTGGGACTCATGCGGAAAATTATGAAATCATCCTAATCCTAATTCCTACAACCTACCATTCATTATTATGAGGCGTGGTACCTACAATGCTTTGAGTAGTAAATGTAGCGTGAGTCCAGGAAGAAAAGTGTTTTTATTACTTCTTCCATTCAAAATTGTTAGAGATCGAATGTGGAATTATCGGAATTCGCCAAATAATCCGTAAATGATCAAAATTCACATATTAATCAGTAAATGATCGGAATTCGCCAAATAATCCGTAAATGACTGTAATTCGCCAGACAATCCGTATATTATCGGAATTCGTCAAATAATCCGGATTTAAATACAGGCCAACAATACAAGTCAGTCTTATTTAGCTTTATGCTCTTGTACAATGAAAATGACTTACCTAATAATAGTTCCAACCCAAAGATATTGATTTTAGCCGCAAATATTTAGATTGAATTATAAATTAAGCCGTAATAGCTTAATTAACTGTAAGATTAGACCAATTAGCTGAGGTTAATTTCGGAAAAGAACTATTTCCTATTAACGTTATTTTCTGTTAGAATTGAATTGCAATCCGAGTAAAATATGAAGTAGCATTTACCTACTCTCTACTCTAATATATAAATTGCTAGAAAAAGTATAACTTTTACCGGAAAATACAGAATTCAAGTATAGGGAGTTAATTCCGTTAAGTTTGCCTGTAGCAAGCACTACTACATAAATGTATTTATTTAATTACTGTTGTCTGATTATACTTAAGTTAGGTAAGGTTGGAGTTGAGCGCTGAAAAATGTCATTTATATTAGTACTCTGAGCTTCACAGCTTTTCAGCGTAAAACTATTTCCTTTCCCGAACAATTTGAGCGTGTTGGAATTTTCTGTATTCCTACTAAAAATGAGATTTGTCCTTGGGAATAAAGGGCGTGTAAAAAATAAATAGAACAGCCCTGCCGGGCTTTTAAGTGACAGGTGCTAGTGAAGACTGAATCGTGAAAAGTAATACAAAAGGAGTCCCGTTAAAGGGACAGAAGAGGGATTTAAGTCAGACGTGCCCAGGCTGAAGAAGCCTACTTACTCATTTTACTCCTTTGGCTTCAATTACATCATGAATCATGATCATGACATGACCACAGAGAGGCCTACATTGTCTCTAAATGCCTTCCAGCTCCGGAAGGATGCACTTGAGAAAAAACAAGGGGAAACAAATGATTTTGGTGTCAGGAGGAAACTATATCCCTTACTTACTGGCAACGAGGATTCATAATTAGCTGTTCCTTCTGTCACTCCCTATTTAGTTTACATTAGCGCTCGAAAAATTTTATATAGTCCTGACGGACTCTAATCTAAAGAACAGTAGGTGCTTCAACCTAGCAGGGTCGAAAATAACAAAAGGCTTTCTATTCGCATTTTCTGCTAAAATACATAATATTCTTTTTAAATTCTCTCTAAATTGACCAAAAAAAATATTGAGGCCTTAGTATTTAACTAAATGATACAAAAGCGTTACAAAATATTTAAATGTTGCATAAAATATATCATTTTATTCAGCATTTACTAACTACAGCCAAAAAGTGGTAATTCAAGGTAAACGTTAATTTCGTTTAAAAAGCGACATAACTGATCCTAGGTTGGATTAGATTTAGAATTAGATTGGATTAGGGTTAGTTGGGGCAAGTTTAAGCAACGTACTGGAATAAGGAATGAACGTGGAGACAGCATACCTAGTTTGCCTTGGTACATAATAAAAAATATTTCATGTTCAATGAAGGAATTAATAGGTCGATCAGCTTGAGTTTGACTAACTAAAATGTTAAGGTCAAAGTCAGTACTGACTACAGAATGAAATCCGTAATCCTTACGCATAGCTAATTTAGCGTTTAGTCCTTGTTGATCGCTTTTACCAAGTTTTCCTCACAGTCGGAGTCCGATTCCTTGAGCAATAAGACTTGGTCAGCTCGCAGGTGTTTCCGTTCAGTTCCTTTTGTCAAAAGCGTCATTCCTCCATTATTCGGCGTAACATCGAGCCGTTCTCGAATGTTCTTGTAACTAAACGCTGCAACGGAATTTAAAGGAACGGACCTTAAAATCAAGCAGGAATTTCTAATATTCTAGATAATTGTACTAATTTCTCAAAAGTCTGAAACTCGTAGAGCTAAAGCCTTTCCCATCCGAGAAATTGTCGCGTTGCCTACTGCCTTATAATGCCTTAGTCAACTTACTTGGAGGCAGCAGAATCCGCTGATCAATATTATCTAATAAAATTTCATTTGTGGTAGAGTTGCGGTCGATACTCAAAGGCAGGACGTCCCAAATCGTTTGTTTCTGTCCCAAAACCAAAGGCGCGTCAACATGTGGCTAGTTAAAATGTTCTAACATGGACGGTTATAAAAGTTAACTTACGCAAAATTCCGCCTTCCCAATGATTTCCAAGCCATGCTCACTTTGAACCATGTGATGTCTAAAGCTTGCCACGTGATCCCAAACCCTGCTCTCACGATAATGCATCTCTGTCTGATCAGTCGATGCGAATCGGCACAAAATCCCAACGGCGGGGAAAGACAGAAATTCGTTCTTGAAGTAGCGCATGCGGCTGATGTGGGCCTTCCAGAATCCTCCATAATCAATTAGGTAGACCTGGACAGAAATTGTAAGACTGGCTCCAAAACGTATTGAACTATCTTCTAATGAATTAAGTAGTGTACTCACCAAATACTCGTCTTTTCCCAACAAATTGATCACGACGGCTCGACTCCATTCCTGATTCAAGCAGACGATGATGAGGCCGTTAAACTTTAAGCGATCTTTGGTAACTCTGTGAACACTTTGGTACTCCTCGTCCAACGTTGCCAAGCGTTCATAATATCTCCTGTAAAGTAACCCGATAGTGAACTCCATAAATCCGGCTTGTATTTAATGCTGTCGAAGAGTAGGACTTTTAGCTCCAAACAGTATGGCAATTGACAAATCTAGATGTATTCCCCAAAAAATATGACTCATATCGGGTATTGAATATGAATCCGGTATGAGTCCCGTATATTAAACCAACAAAAAGTGTCAACATTTACATTGGCTTATTTCCATTCACTCTTTGGTGCTAACATTTATACTTTTTGGGCAGCATTATTAATAATTCCTCAGTATTTGTCGACTTACTTCATAAGCTCGAGAAAACCCCTAAAGGCATACCAAGCCTCATTTGGGATCATGCCAAAGAGGCGGACATGATGTAGGTCCCCAGCCGTGCATTTGAGCTTATCCCCAATCTTCAATCCGTCTGAAAGGAATTTCAGTTTCTTCCGGGAGCGCGTGAAGCCGATCGGAACTTTGGAACTTATTTTCAGCGGTTTTTCCCGTTGGCGCCTATACGACGCTCCTGCTACTGCTGCTTCTTCAGCGGCCTTATCCTGCTTCACTGCGTCTGGATTCGAAGTTTTCGCAATGAAGACCGACTCTTCTTCCACAGTGGACATCCCCTTAACTTCAGCCCCAGCCTGCAGAAGATAGAACCTTTCCTTCTTCCACTTGCCCTGGCAGTACTTTATGAAGTCCGTCACGGTCTTGAAGCCCCAGGACGTATAGCCTAAGCCGGAATAGTAGGCCGTTCTTGGTTCAATACTCGGCCCAACTACGTCTTCGACGCTGCTGATAAAGTTCTGGAATCGTCTCCACACTTGCGTCACTGGGATTGGCATGGAAGTCAGGGCGATCATACAGCAGAGTTTGTGCCAGACGCGACTCAGAACCAGGTCAGTGGTTCCCATGAGCGGGCCAATGTCTGACGGGCTCAGGATGATTGTAGACGTAATTGGATTCTCCTCACTGTCCTCTTCATACCGCACATGGAAGAGGTCAGGTTCAGTCCGCACCAGGTCCCAAAGGTCCGTATAGCCAAAGGCCTCGACCTGAGGGAAATAGCCAAGGTAGGACGGGAGCCGCTTCAGGAACTCTTCGTACTGTAGGCCCAGCGGATACTGCTTAAGAAATTCTTGAGCCCGGACCCCAAGTGCTGGCGGCAGCTGCCCATGGATTAACCTCCAGTCCAGCTGGATGCCGACTGACTTAAGCTCCCGGGCCAGGACCAAGTCATGGGTGGTCTCGTTGAAGACAAAGTGTTCTCTGGGCTCTGACTTTGCACTTGCACCTGCCTTCCGCGGCTCCAGAACGTGCAAATTTCCAATGTCAACCTTGGGCCGGTCGATCCGAAACCAATTTCTGCCGGTCGGATTCGTAACGGGATTCATGTCAAAGGAATCAATTTCAGCCGGGGTGAAGGTGGCAAGGATAATACTGTTCATGACCTTTGGGCGCTTGGGAGCCATGTCATCACTCGGATAGTACAGTGGATCAAATATGCTGTTTCCCGCATCTTGCATGCTCTTTTGCCAGCGGTCAAGCTCTTCCCCACGGGCCCGCTTATATTCGGCCAAATAGAGCTGCAGACTTGGGGATTCCGTGTCGACGGGTCCATAGAAACTAATGAATTCCTCCAGTACTTTCCCAGGGGTCAAGTCCTCCTTGGTCAGAACAGGGAGGCCGTTGAGGACATTCTGATAGAACTGGCTCTCGTCCCTCTGGTTGATTAGCGTCCGGAACTTCTGGTACTTCATAACGTCAAATGTAGGATTAGGACCCGCAGGAATCCCATTGCAAAGGACTGGCTTCCTTTCGACAGGGCTCGTATAGCCATCAGGCACAATCATTACTCCTCCTTTATATACGCCCATGAGGCCAAGGGCTGCTGTGTCGGTCACATACCGTGGGACATGGACCGCTGGCTTTGGATCCGAGTCCGGCAGGTCAGCTGAAATGAACAAGTACAGTAAAACCTAAATAATCAATTTAAAACAGGCATAAAGAAGTCCAACATGATCGTGAACTTTGACCTCTGTGAACGTCACAACGTTTCATTTACTCGTTACCTACTCAAGTCGGAACTTTTTAGCCACCACAATGGAGGTCATACGTCAGAACCAAGGGCATTACCGTAATCTGTATGACTCATCTATCTATTATAAAATTATAACAGACTCTAGGCTGAACGCACGATTCCAGACGTATTTCTCAACCTACGTCTACCAAAAAGATCACACAAAAAGTTATGACCAATC
>JAQFZY010000701.1:0-22704 GCA_034696285.1 Hypogastrura burkilli | reverse complement strand
AAAATGCATACGATTTAGTTATAAATGCATCTTTCGTTTACGCACACGAATGGATTGAAATGTTATTTAGAACATCCAGCCATCACGGAACGTCAATTACCAGCAGCTATCAACCCCATTATTCCCCTATTATCTTAGAGGTATTTTTATACCTATCCCTGCGGACCAAAGCTTATGCCTCATGTCGTATAAACGTTTTCAATGAATAGTGAGTGCTATATGTATATGAGGCAGTTCTAGTTATTCTTGTTCCGTGCCTCCACGCTATTCTTACATCATATCACATGGGAGCTTATAATTAAGTATTAATGGACTAGACGTGTAGAGTGGATGACAACTAAAATTAATACCCCGAATAGTAAATGGGATCGCCTGATTGGAATAAGTAATTACAGGAGAGTGAAATAGATAAATATGCATATTTCTACTACTGCATGTTACAGTGAGGTTGGACATGCAGTGCTTACTAAACCAAAGAGGTTGGAGCTCTTGCTCAATCTCAGATGGGCGGGAATAACGCAGATAAGTATAAATGAGCCGTCTAAGGAAATAATTAATTCTAGCTTCAAAAATGTCGATTCTGCTTAAATCCATATGAATGATGGGTTCAAATTACAATTTAAAAGAATACTATTCCCTGTACCCTGAACGCCAACTATTTCCGTAACATGTACACCGAGCATATAGTTCCGTAGTTAATCCTCTGCGGATCTTAGTGGACCTTTCTACACAATAATTTATAGACAAAATACTAATCCTGTCCACGTACTTACCTACTGTAGTACTCTCTATGCATATCCAACCTAAAGGCCGACTAATATAATCTGTCGGTAGGCAGAAGAAACTCCGTACAATAGAATAAGCTGAGGCTTATGACATAATGCTACATGCTAATTCACAAGCTCCAATCCCAATACTCAATTCAATTCAGTCCTATATTGCATTATTGAATTAACATTAGCCAAAACTCAATTTCAGCCTTGATATGCTTCCAATTGCTTAGTATTCATATTCCGCATAATCCACAAAATGCTTGGACTAACCTGTGCCGCGGTAGCAAAGATAAGGTCGAAGGCCGCCGCATGATCCCCGTTGGACATGGCATAGAGGGCCTCTTCCGGGAGGATCCCCGGCATTTTGAAATGTGTACTACTATTCGACGGGCCTAGTGACCCATGGACCTGATTCCCTGTTTTCGGCCCGCCCGGAGCCCCACGACCTAACATGGAGCCCAGGGCTCGTCCAAGACCACTAAACTCAACCGGGTCACGTCCATTCCCACCGCCACCGCCGCCGCTGAGGATATTTGCACTTTCGGAATAGAGTTCCGTAAGGGTTGAGGAGGCGGCCGAAGACGGGACTAGGACTTGTTGCTGCATTGAAGGTTGAACTACTTAGTACTTCCGAAATGCCATATTTCGGGGTCTCCAAAAATCCGAAACGATGCCGGGGAGGACAGAAGGGAATTGTCTCCAGAAATCCTAAATTGGAGCCTGTTGGGGCCAGGCAGGATTTCCTCCGGTGGCGGAGCAAAGTGTTTCCGTCACAAGATTTGAACTATTTTCCCGAAACTGAGTTCGTATAGAGAAGGGGGAGAGATTTGGTAGGAAGAGTAGACCCAGGGACCTCGGAGCCCTTCAACGGTAGGCCTTATTCAGTGGCAGTCATGTGTGGAGCCCACAGAATAGGTAGCCAAGGGTTTCCAAAGCTCCATCATCATCATCAACATCATTTCGACCAAGGGAACCCTTCGGGACGGAGGGGGGAGGGTGAAAAAAATGAAGGGCTGCTTTTAAAGTACCCGGGAGAAGGAGGATGCTCACGAAGGCTATAGCTATATGGAGTTACATATAGGCCTACCTTCAATATTATACGGATACGGAGTGTAGGGGTTGTTTAAAAAAAATAGGGAGGCTGACTTGGGGAAACCTTCCTGATCCTAGCCTACTAGCCAGTACCCAGTACTACTATGCAGTAGTACCCTCAAATAATTATTAGGGAAGCCTACAGGGCTATAAGGGTCAAAACAAAAAGTGAAAATCACATCTCCCAGCCCTCGCCTAAAATAGATCAATATCCATACACACCGCATCACAGCTCACATTATACATAGGTAGATAAGGACAGCAGGCAGGCATAGATCACAGTATCACAGCCTTCTCAAAACTTTTACATTCAAAATTTGCATTTCAATCAAACCGCCGCAAATTCAATCACTAATTTTGCATGGTGAGCACTTTATATCTTTTTTTGGCAAATTCAAACCGTCGAATCTGATGCTTTAAAAATATTGACTCTTGTGTGCACTAACAAGTTTGAAATTTAAATGTACCTGACTGGGCCTGATTTTGCATACATTGCAAATGAATAGGAAAGTATATGAGAAATAAGAGTGGGAACAAGTATTGTAAATTAAATAGGATCATTTTAGTAAGAGCATAAAATTCGGATTTACAATAAACGTTTTCCAATAAATAAAACAATGGCTTTCAATGAAAGTTTCCATTGATTGAATTCTACTCCGAACTGACCAGTCAGATATTGTCCAATAGTATAAACAATCCATAAACTTCATATTCCGAGACCGCTATACCAGGAAATCCTAAAACAAGAGAACCCAAATTCCCTTGAAGCCTTGCCCAACACCATAAATTCTAAGGGCGTCTACGTAGGAACCCCGCGTACAGTTTCCATATCATTCCAACTTCATCTCTCCTTGGCTAAAAATATCCCCGGACTCTGGGCTCTTTTTCCCCATTTTTATCCTCGGCTTCCTCGTCAAAAATATATAGGAAAATAGGAATGGATGGAGGAAGGGGGTGGGCCGTAGTAGTCCTCCGGAGGTAATGCCTCATAACCTATTACTCTCCGAAAAAATTGCTCCCTTTGACTTGGCATCCATGTCCGTCCTCCTCCTACTACTACTACTGTATACTACCCGCGTGTACTATAGTCCGAGCCCGAAAGAAAGCTCTCACACTTCTTCAGATTTTTCCCCCATTTCAAAAGAGCCGGAACGAGCTCGACTCCGCCGGTCTCCGTCCAGCCTCTTTACACGTAAGGAAACCGAAAATAGAAAGTTATACTATGGACTATGGACCCCGCTCCGGCTCTTTTATCAAAGTTCCCTGACTGACATCAAAGAATGAAATAAATGGACCTTCCCCCACATTACAGGGCATGGAACCCTTTTTAGTCAACCTTGCGGGGCGGCCCGGGGTGCCGGACAGAAGGAAAACCCGAGTCCGAAAGGTGTCCACCCATGGATCTCCATATCCTTGGACAACTAAATCATGCCTACGGAATTTGAGGAAAAGTAACCACATTCATGGCAGTAGTTACACAAGTGGGTTCAAAGGAAACTGCGGGGACGTCCAAGCGTCCAAGGATCTAAAGGTCACCTTTGGATGGCGCTCAATTCAGTACAGAGTTCAGAATTGCGTACGTACTTTGGTATAAAATATTTATACACATACCACATTGACCGCACGCTCATCTTCCTCGCCACATCTCGTATTACAATTAGCCTTACCTCAAAAGTTTGAAGGCTTTCAGAAGAAGGGTAAACATTGGCCACTCGTACAGAACTGGATTGGGAGTTCGTATTAGCTCTCCAAGTCCCAACTTAGCCCTTTACCTTTACCTTTGATATTGGTATAAGTATGGTAGGGAGCGCGTTGGGGAGAGCGTGGCCAAAAATGACTGACAATGACATTGCCTTCAAAATGCAGCATAATCGTTATCCAGGACTTTGTATCTCATGGAAATGGAAGTGTAGAGGGAGATTCATATTATGAAGCATGGTAACATAATATGGCAACTTTTCGTCTTCAAATCCTCATTTCCCCCAAATTAGGTAATAAATGAGAATGATCAATCAAGCCGGGGCTCCGAAGGTTTCCGAATCCAAAATGGACCCTAATGCTAATACTATGCAAGGATCTCTCTCCGTCCCTCTCTCGTAAAAAAGGCAGGCCTTGCATTAGAGAAGGATGAAGGGTGCATCATCCTCCTGAAACGGATATTAGTATTATGGCTTTCCATCTACTATGGATGGACCAATGTTGCAGTAACATATGAACACGTCATCCCTAGCCTAGCCCTCCCCATACACTCACATTACTAGGATCTAGGAATATAAATAACCAAAGGAGTGAGTAGTGACAGTCATAATGATGATGGTCGTATACTGAGAGCATAGTCGGGGCCTGGATACAAATTCATCGTTCATCCTCCAAGCAGCTAACAATGTATTGGATTCAATAAAAAAATATTAAGGCAACATGTCCCAGGCACAGTCAGGTTCCTCGGGATAAATCGTCTTAGTTTCTCCGGACTTATTCTGAGGATACCTAAAAAGTCTGACTTCAGGCTAAAAAAAGTCCTCGGAAAGGGAATAATTTTCTTACTGGTGATGATGATTTGGTTACTTCAGGCTAATTTGGCTAGCTTTTGTAAGTTTTTAATGTTTTAGGTTAGATTTATAAAAATGCTTTTAGGTTCGTTTAGGTTAGCTTGGTTCAGAATTGTTTAGGTTAGGTTAGGTTAGGTTCGCCCTTAATGTTTTGTTAGCTTACAATAGACTTCTGGTTAGAACCAGCTACAGTAATTCAATTTTCTTGAGTACACACAGAAGACATATTTATCCAGATATTTGTTTTAGCTCATTTAAATAGCGGCCAGCTTGCCTGTAGCAGCCCTACGACATGGAAGTGAACCAACAGCAAAGTCAGTCCAGATCCACACTCCCCCGAATCTAGGCATGAGTAACCCTCCACAATAGGAATGGATTAAGATAGAACGCAAGAAACGGAGATGCTGATCCGACTGAGTAATACAAAGACTAAGGCTAGGAGCTGAAACCTAGAACGGAGTCCGAACGAACCGAAACCCGAGCTTCCTCCATTACGCTAGTTTAAAAAAAAACTGAGAGCGTACATAAAGTGACGGTAGGGCTACTAACAACATTACAATTAGGTGCAGAGCCACTCTTCAAACCAGGCGAAGGCAATGTCATTTCCCAGACCTCGACTCTGTCGTATTTTTTTGTGCATAGCCAGTAACTACTACATAGTATTATGATATGACAGAGAAGTAAGGAGTAATTTCTCACAGACTTCCATAACTTCCCCCAACCCGCCCGGCATGTGTCTTTTTCGGTCATTTCTTTAACCTAATAACCTTAATGTCCGAAGATCCGTCCGGCCCCTAAGGAAGCACGCCATCTTCCCTATACTCAATCCCAAGGGGTTATCATATCAAATTTCACCTTTCAGCAGATCAATAGGCCTCCTTCAGCTCATTTAAATACCCTAAGGGACACTACCTTAGTCCTCTCACACAACAACACGCCGCTCAACTTCGGGTCCCGAAAAGGCTTAATAGAAACAGTAGTCGTGTCGTGGAGAGCCCACAGGATGTAACGGAAAGATTCAAATCCCCTCTTCAGACTTCCTCCATGGACAAACACAATGAATGGGGGAGTAATAGCATACCTTTTGGGCCCCGGCACAAATACGTATTATTATTATGCCAAAAAAGATGGAGTAAACAGAGACGGAGAGATCCCAACGTACAAAATCTCCCTCCCTTCCATCCCTATTATTACTAGGACCGAAACTGAACTTAGGGCCCTCGGCCCTAGGCAGGGAACCCTTCCGCCTTCAAGGGGCGTGTCAAGGGCCCAAAGTATGTGAATGTGGAAATTTCGGATTTTATTTTTTAACTTTACATACCTTTCTGAAGCAATTTGGTCAAATCTTCACTAAATTCTGAACAGTGCAAAATCATCAAGTAATAGACAAATTTTCACCAACAATATAGCCCTAAAAATTACATATAACTATATCACTGGAAGCCTACCCTGGGCACGCCCACATAGCCCTCAGCATGTACATTATATATGAGCCGTAACTTAGGGCAGCCTTCCGGCTTAACAGTATGTACCTTCGGCTCCCAATCAGATCCCTAAAATAAAACTTTTCCTTTCCTTTGTTTTAGAGATGGGCTGAAGCAATGAAGGGTTCATAAAAAGGAAAGTGGGATAACCTTCATAGGCTTCTCTGGCCTGACCATGACCGCGTACAATGAACCGGAGCAGCAGTCAAGGGTCCTTGGATTTTTCTGAGTAATAAATACTTTCAGAGTCAACCCTATCGGCCTACCTAACTGCATTAATTACTTTCCAGCGGCAGGGCGTAGTATGTAATCTCTTGAAAATTCGTCCCAGCCTCCACCCGATACAGACGGGAGTCTTTACTGCATGTTCTAAGAATAACGGAGATTTAGAGCAAAAAATCTGATTCAGGTGAAGGGATCCAACGTTCACGCAACTTGTTTTTCAGACTATCCATGGAGCAACAGCCGGCACATACGGAATACAGATAAGATGAGAACGGAATTGGTCCGAGAACGGAATTGGTCCTCGGTCCATGCATGCCCCAAACCAGCTTATTTTCATTTTCACCTGAACGCTAAACGCAATTCCTTGCTTGAGAGTTGAGACACGGTATAGAGAATCCAGGTATACTTATATAAAGGCCTGATTAGAATAAATACTGCCGCCTTCACATAATTTGGAGTATCTTCTAGCCATAGAATTAATGAAATTAATGATGCGGTCGATAGACTCATCTTAGTTACTGTCAAAGGCTTCGGAATAAAGATACCAGTACTGCCTGAATTCGTTAATTACTCTACTCAGGTCTAACAAATCCGACTGAACAAGGTTTCTCACTCTCGGCAAATGCGGAGGAAAAATGCAAATCCAGAAGACGGGAATAAATTCTCCTCTGTCACCTACAATTAGAATACTAATTATTCTTCTTGCCAACGAACTCCATGTAAGGAGTCTTCACCTTCACAGGAGTAAATTATGAGGGAGGGAAATCAGGTAGCCATCCATAGTGGCTCCTCTTCCTGTAACTAATTCTTATTAATTACCGGAGATTATGGGCACGATTTGCAGGCGTCCACCGTCCACCCCTATCCATTACCATTTACCATAGAACCAACTTAGATGGGATTCGCGACAACATGAAACATGCACGAAGAAGTATTTGTAAGGATTCAAGATAGATGCATACTTTTTCTTTGGAAATATGAATATTAGCCGTACGCTTCTTAAGCCGTATTGTTACTCCTACCCACTGCCACTATTTTTTATTTATTGAGCATTGGGCATATGAGGGGTGAAGGTAGAGGCAGTCGCGTGGCTTGTCGAATCCCACGTCGTCGGGCCTTCCATGAAACACCTGCCACATGAATGGAGGGAAGGAATGAAACAAAAAATATTACTCAAGCCAAGCCAGAGCCTCGCTTACCACAATGCACTATAAACTCTAGTCGTCGATCATACAATACAGTAGTTCAAATTCAAAAGCAAGGGTTGAATAGTTGAGAAGAAAGTTTGGGATTAAGCTAACCGCCAGAATCACCGGTGAAAGCGCAATTATTTCCTCAGCCCAAGCATGACAATTTCCTATTTCAGACCAACATAATATTCACTAATCAATCAGCTTTTTCCGTCCGGCGTGCATGATACATGAAGCCTGATCATGGTATCATGTGCTTAGACCCGATAAGACAATGATGTAGGGGATTTAGCTGCACAGAAACAGAAATCAAAGCCTTAACTTGTCACCAGCAGCCTGAGCCTCATGTCCGGCGTCACGCCAAGCTTCCTCCTCGGATCCGCTCAATTAGACTTCCAACACAAAAAACTAAAACTAAAAACCTTAAATAGATGGCTACGCCTGATTGTAAAGCAACCGGTCCTACCTGGGACTTTTTATTCTGTAAATCCCACCGAGATGATTCAACCATTGTTTTCAGCTCTCAGCCCAGCCCGCCTTAGGAGACAAAGGCTTAGCGTTTGGGAATTTAAAGTCCCGTTCATGATTCATACCGGAAGCTGGCCAGAGGATTTTCACATAGGTAATAAAAACAAAGCTCGTTATTTGGATAAAGTCAAAGAAGATGTTACACTTGCGTGTGTGTCTGGACATCAGGTTTCAGGATTCCCTCCAAAATAACTCGTGGCGTCTTCTGGGCTTATTTTTTGCTGGCCAACAATGGAATTACTTTCTTAGAACGCCATTTCCTGTCCCATTTGTAACAATGCTTCGGAGCCAGCCCGTATTAGCATTAGGCATTAGGAATGATAATGAATAATGAGTGTTAAATGGAGGCTGGAGCGTGGCTCGGGAGGCCGGGACGTGTGCTCACCGTATGGCCCTATTTTGATTCAAGGCCCAGATAGATACCCCTTAACAACCCCCTACTCCGAGCCCTTACCATGACTTTGCTATTCCGAAAGCCTCTCAAAAGCAAACCGGTAAACTTGCCTACCTTTTCCATCCCGCTGGATTAATGACATTTATCTGGACTGAATGAACCGCTAGACACAAGAAAGGGAGAATTAAACCAATCCCCGGGAACACAAGAACCCCCCCACCTTCCCTTTCTTAAGAGGCCGAGAGCCTAAGCTGTGCAGCGGCCGCCAGACCAGACACAGAAATTAATACCTCCTCCAATTTTTTTTCGAGGCTTTGGGTAAAACTGAAAAGTACCGTTATCAATTTTGGGGAATATTAAAGCTTACCTTCTCCCTTTATCTCCCTTGGTACTTCCTCATTCTTTCGGCTTCGGAACACAAATGGGAATAATTGATACTTAAACAGGGAAAAGCTAGAGGAACACCTTGCCCCTTACCTGGTGCCCTACATTTGGTCGACACGCTTCTTGCACCAGGCACCAGGAATTTACCCGATACAGAAACCAGAACCAGACGGTCCTGGCTCATACTTGAAACGATCCACAGATGCAGCAGGCTCCTTCAGTTTACACAGTTACGGATTTTTTAACCCAAAATTAAAACCTTTCAAAGTCAAGAAACAATGTTTTTTTGGAAACCCGGTTCCCTACAACATGCAGCTTGCCCCAATTCAGTCTTGAGTTCAAAGAAGTATAGATAAGTATACGTAAGCGTAAGCAGTGATCAATGATCAGGAACAATGTCTACCTCAGAATATACTATCCACCATCCATCATTTGTTCACACAAAGAAATTATTTCAATCACAAATCACAACAAAAAGATTGGAATTTTTTAAAATAAGAAATAGTAACACAAGGTGAAATGCACAGATGTACAGTCAGCTATTGAATTGAATAACGGCTTGCATTTAATATTACCTAAAAAATGTAAACTTTAGTCCAAAACAGTGCAAGTAAATTAACAAATCAGGATGCGAACCAAATTATATGACTGAGACCGGGGATGGAATATGAATCAAGTACGAATCCGGTATCCGGTATACACCGACAAAAATATTTGTGTTCTACATCTATATTTGGTTTCGAGCTCAAGTAAGTATATATTTTGACGTGTAACGCTAACAAAAATAATATACAAGAACTCCCACGCCAAATACGTCATTTTGATTTTGAAATTCGGATTCCGGGCTTTCGGCATAAACGGAACATTATAATATCTGTCATGTAAAGTTATTCCTCCCTTCCGAACCACGAACCCATAAAATATCCCACCTTTATTTGATTTATGTAGCTATAAGGGAGCTATAATACAATTCCAATATCCCGTAGGAATCCCCTACCATAATATTTAAATTCCTTAAACACCTTCACCTTCATCCCCATACCCTGGGCTAAGGCTAAGGAAATAGCTGAGCTTCTCCTGATCCGATCTCCGGATCTTCTGCTCAGTGATGCGGGGCTCGGAGGAAGACAGAAGATGGGAAGGTATTATATTCTTTGATTTGAATATCGAGCACGTTTTTGATGTTATCACACATCACTCTGGCTGGCGAGGGAGAAGATGAGTAAAAGGAAGGGGAACGGAGCGTCATATTGAGACGTGTGACACTCCGCCGGAATTTCTTCCGCAGCCCCACCATGCCCCGCATACCAAAATACCTTCCAAAAAACCAAATTCGTAAGTTTAACAAGTAGTACTGGAATTCCGTCTCCGCCGGTCCTTCCCATGTAATCTTTCTCCTACAGCTCTGGCCCTAAATCAAGTGGGAGCCGGGACGGGGAAAACAGTCCAATCCAATCCATCCAAGTCAACTCTCAATGGTTTAGCCGGGCGGGTAAAGGACCCAATATATATTTCCTCATTTTTTGAGCCTTGCCGAGCTCTCATTCAAATTGATGGTGCGTGGTGTCTGAGGCTCTCTGGACTAGCCAGGATCCAATAGGAACTACATGTGTAGGTTCAAAATCGTTTTTTTTCAACCTAAGCTCAAGTATCAAGTTCAATCGTCTTCGCCCTGTCCATACTTTGGTCGAAACAAAGCAGAAGCGGATAGCCATTCCAGTCAAAATTCGGCACCAGCAAATATTTCCCTACATTTTTACTTTTGCAAGTTCAGCCTTTAAAAATGAGTTAATATTTTTGCATCCACCCTGAGTCCTATTGTTTGTTTTTGGTTGACATCTAGCATTGTTCCTTTCCATAAATAGTTTTTTAAGAGTCGAATCTAATTTTTGGACAGCATTAAATAAACGCCTTTCAAAAAAAGTCTCTCAAATAAATGCAAACTTCCTTTGGAAGAGAAATAACTTAGCAATCCGCTCGAGATCGACAAACACATTTAACGCCCGCAGAAACCGAAGTCTCAACTATTACACTGATAATAACTCAAGTGAAAGCGAACCCGCACCAGAATTGTATGTATCAAGTATTAGACAGTGGACCTACAACGGAGTTATCTACTATCAATTATACAGCTATACGTATGCTTTACATGTGTGGCTAAACCAGGCAGGAGTAAACTTCTCCATCCAAACCAAACCTAAAACCATCATTAATAATAATTTAATATAATAATGTAACTTTTGGGTCTAAAGGGGAGCTTATTTGATAATCATTCCTGAGAGAAGGAGCTCCAAATCAAGGAGTTAGATCGTAGTTTCGGAGGAGGCCGGCTCAATAGTTTTAGGCCTCGAGGCGGCAGGTGTTTTGAAAATTGATGTAAACATTCAACTTCATGCACACACATCATACAATACTTAGGGCCTTGTGCCTGCTCCAGAAGCGTGTGCCTCCAATCTCCAATCCTTCCAGGCCCAAGACTCAAGACAGAAAATCATAAAAATTACCTACAAGCCTACTAATCATATACTTGGAGCTATGAAGCCCGGGCTGGATGATACATCGTGAAATTAGGCGCAACATATAAAGCTGCAGATATCTGTAGAATCAAGAGTTCGTACCTATGCCTAATTATACGATTGGGTTACGAACAAGGCACGGAATCCTCTGGTGCTTGCGCTTCTAATAATCACTACAACTATAGCCAAGAGCATTATTTTGAACCCTCTCCCTTACTAATTTAATTAAGTACCTACCTGGCTAATGACACCTTTGAAAGACTGACGGAAAAATTAGCTTAAAAAGTTTAACAAACGCTGGATTTGAGCTCAACCTTTAACCCTGCATTGTGTACACCAATAATTATAATCATAATCCAAAGGAGTTGAGGCCTGTATAATGAATAGGATATTTTGCTACGTGAGTATAAGTATGAATACAGGTACACTCAACTTTCCCAGGTCAGCACCTGCCCTGCACCTCATAATCTGCATTTCTGCAAAAAGACCGGAATATGACTCATGCTTGGTATAGAAGATGAGTGAAGTCAACAATAAACATGAGGATTTTGAACGTCTATCATTAAGTTGTCAGTTCTCAAATCTGCGGGATAGGATGGAATCTGAGATCTTTCTCATGCAATAAGCTCTGAAGGGGCACAACTAGGATTCCTATGCACGTGTACCTGCCTCCAAGACTTACGGTCTTGTTCTTGTAGCATAATAAATCTGAGGTGAGCAGGCAGGGACGCCAGAGCCACACCGACACACGTCGACGACCACAATTAAATTATGACTCATGCCCATACATTTACTTAATGAGAAAAGAACGTGAGAGTTCATAGTAAGGTCAGAGGTTAGTATCAATATCAATGCTGCATCTTGACTTGACTGGACGTATATACAGCAGAACAATATGAAGGATGAGTCTTTCATGGAAGATGGAAGCAATGAACTTATGCCTACAGGCAAAATGAGTAGCAGCTTACCCCCCAATTTGGCTGTCCATCCCCAGGGTCAACGGAGCCGTCCAGGACCTGTAACACAAAGAAAGCCCGTTACGTAATGTTAGGTTCGTGCAAATAAATTAAAATTAAATAACAAGACTCAATGAGCTATTATTACATCACATCCTAATTCATATTATCTCGAGCACTCCTCCATTACTACTAGAGGCAGGCAAGGCTCATCTCTGAACTCTGAAGCAGGGCTACTATTCCTCGTCCGGCCTCACAAAAGGCTCGGTTCTTTGGAATAAAAGCGTGAGTTAACTTTGACAAATGTAAATAGAGAAGAGGACATTTCGGAAGCCTCAAGTCAGTGAAGTCTCAGCTCAATTTCGTCTTCTCTACAAGTTTACTGCTGGAGTCAGTCATGCGTCTCAATTCAGCTCCTGCCAACGTGAATAATTGCAGCTCATGAGAATCCTTATGAAAATATACCTGGGCTTTAATGCATTCATATTTGGAAGAACCCTTAGTACTATATTACTACGAGAAAATAGTTTTGTAATCTTAAATATTCGTGGATACTGCAAATAGATTACCCGCTGTAGCCTGTAGACAAACTTAAAACTCGCTCTTTATGTCTTTATATCTCAAGTAAATTCACAAGCTATACATTGCATAGGTATTACCAATGAAATTGAATGATATAATTGTGTGTATCAGCTCCAATTAAGATTAGTTTTCCAATAATAATACCACAAATTAATCAGATTAAAATGGACGTGAAGTTATATACTGCTGGAGTGCACAAAATGTGCAGCACAGATCACAGATTGAGCGTACCCACTAAATAAATCAGTAATAGAATAAGTAGGTACATATAATATACAAGTGCAACGGTAGGCCTAGCATAGAAAAACGGCCACTAGAGTCGAGTACTTATACGTAATTGCAATGACAAATACAACACGAAAAATACACAAAATGTATAAATATCTGGCCGAAAAACGTCGCATCTACAGTGTACCGAAAAGTAATGGCTTGCAAAATGAAAATCAAGCTCACGACTTGCGAATAAAACGTGATTCATCTATGAAGTGCACTCACACAAATTAACCATACATTTGGAAACCAAATTAGTCGTGTGCAGTGGCAGTAGGCAATATGGCTTCTTAACTTTCTGTGTTATTACTCAATTTGTCAATTTATATTTCTCTCTTACTTTGCAATTTAACTATTAAAGGAAGGTGACCATAAAACTCAATTTAAACTCTAGTCAACGTTGCAATCATAGCAAATGCTCGTCCTTAGAATGCACTACGGAATGCATTAGGAGTTTCTTTCTGGAGATTTGAACTGGGAAAGGGCAAGCGAGAAAAGCCAAAGAAATGCAGTCTGGATTAGAATATTTGAATTTACACGAAAAGAACTGCTGCCAGGAAAAATTCCAGCAGTTGCTGTATGAGTGTTATTCCTTCATATTTAAAAACCGAAGAAACTGGGACAAAACCAGTGAGCCGGGAATGGAGAATAGGAGAAAAATTACGAATCTGACCTCTTTCTTCCGCTTGCAATTTCCGGTAACTTGAGGCGGCCCAGCTAGTCTTCGTGAACCACTGAATGGGAAGAAAGGCGATTCTGGGCTAAAGGTTTCATCTACCCCATAGCTGTTGCTCGTGTAAGAGGGCACCATCCCATTGTTGTCTACTCCGGTCGGGTACTGCGACGGGTACGATGATTTCTCTCCTAAAATGTAAAATATAATAAAACGTTTTAATTGGGGGACAATACAAAACTTCGACTACCATTCAGCATTACATTACATGTAGCAGCGTAATAATACATGTTTTTACCGCACACAGCAAAAACCAAATTCTGAAGTTTAAGAATAATACAATATCACCTATCAATTGTTATACTTATCATTCTTCTAACATAAGTTTATTAAGAACTTACGGCAGGATAAACACTCAATTGAAGGTCGCGTAACCTCAAGTTTTGACCCACTTTTAGCTATTATTTCAGCCTATGAGTCCAAAGATCGAAAGATTTAACTTGAACAAGTAATTATTATATAGAAATATCCCTATCCTTAAACCAATATTTATAAACAGTAGTAGCATACCGAGCGTAGTAAGTACTACTGCCTCATAAAAGCCACTACGTATTTATTTAAACTCTGCCTTTAATAATTAAATATTTGGTTTTCTCATCTGACTTAAGCCACATTTTATGTGGTAAACTGATTGGGGCTTACATCACCAACTAGTGTTTAATTAAGTTTAGGTAGGTAGCTAGGTATAGAATTTGTATTTGTACTTTAAAGTTTAAAGTGAGTAAAAATAAGAGAGATTGCGACAACAGAAATACTGAGACTTGTAAGTGGAATCTGAAATCTGAAATCTAACATCTAGGAATTCGAATTCAGATAAATGCATATTAACTACTTCAGATAAACGAAGTATACATTAAAGAGAAGGAAAACTGCACCAGCAGTCACAATAAGGCCTTCTGAAATGCCTAATCTTAGGTTTAGGTAGGTAAATTGTAAAATGCTACAAGCTACAACAATACGGATTAATAAAAACAGTCCAAGAACCGGCTGATAGATTAAGTGGAAAGTGGAATTCCGAATTTGTTACTTACTACCGACACCGCGGCGGTAGTAATTTCGCCATTCAGTGCTAATAAATAACAGACTTTTGCTACCTACCCCTTGCAATTTGAATTGCTCTCCGTTGCCCCTTGTTGATTCCTGGCCCTTCGCTCTCTTGATAGTAATTAATTATGGTTACCGATAGTACATAGTAAGTAATTGACACCTACAGAACTACTGCGGATACCACGTCACATGTGGAAAATAGTCCTGGCTCCCACGCTCTTTGTCTTTACTATACACTGTCACTGTCACTATAGCATATAGGTATAATAATTACCTTTCTTTCATATATTATTTTTCTACAGTTATCAACTGACTATTACACAAATTAAAAAATATTAACACACACAACAATGCATAACCCTGTCCCAGGCCCAGGCGCGTCGATCTCGTTAGAAGTTAGGCCAAAGACACGCACATAATCCCGCTCCCAATCATAGTAAGTCAAATTATAACTCAATCCTGTACTAATAATTCAGATTTGGCACCTTTGAACTATTAATTAAATGTATACGTTGTCGCGTAGACGTAGACACAGTCCGTTAATGCTTACGTTGGTACACTTCCTCGCGAATACGTCGTGAGCCTCAAACATCAAGATCAAACTTGATATGAAACATACCTCCTTCCTCCGTGTAGTATATACTGGCCTAACAGATAGACACTATGTGGAGAGTACGAATAACCAGGCGGAGGTAATACATCAAACATTGCAATGTGTGACTTACAAATCAGTGCTACTACTATGTATGACTATACAATTGTTGGTAATTTGGTAAAATACAAATGCTTGCTTACCCGACTGCTTATTGGCAATTTTATTGAAGCAGTTCTGAAAGACTTCGTAGAGATGCATCGGTTCGTCATCACTGGCAGCCATCCTGGTCCTGGTTGGTGGATCACGCCTAGGTTACACTTTAATAACTTCCACGTTAGTAACTCACCAACCAACAACCGGTTAGAAATATGTAGGAGCAATAATGGTTTAACGTAGAGCTGAAGTAGTATGTAGTACAGTTTGAGTTCGTAAGGTCCCGGTACTCTTATTTTCACTGTCCAAGTCCACCAAACACTAAGCGCGGTCCCCCGGTCCCCGTCCCCAGGAGGGGTGGATGTCCAAGTAAGAACTTCAAAAATCAAAACTGGGCTCACCAAACTGCTAATCCAAACCAAAAACTGAAGGTTCTGCTACGTCCAGTAAACTGGGACAACATTAGGAGGAGTCCTAGAAATAATTGGAGAGAATGAAGTCCGTCTTCAACTGACTTTACACATTTCGTAATTTTCTCCCGTTTCAGTCCTTTGGCCTGGTGATCCTCTCTATGCTGACGAAGAGACAAAAAGAGACTTTATGTTATTTTCGCTTTTTGGATGAGCGAGAGAGGAAAACCAAAAGCCCCTCGCCTTCCGAGCTACTCAGTCAAGAGACCAACGAGAGGACCCATTGTACACAAAGGATCCAGTAAGTCCCTTCCCACCTCTTCGAGAGAGGCAGGCATCAGGCTGGCAACTTACTTTCGGGACGACTTAGCACCAAATCCACTCTCTCATCTACTAGAGTGCGCAGTCCAGCCGAATTGACATCTCAACATAAATAAACATCAAATAGCTCTTCGCTTATGCTCTCTACTCTCTCTCTTGCTTTTCGGAAATCTTTGCCAATTGGTCATCGGGAAAATATGCGTATAGATATTACAGGTCGCAGGTTGTTTGGCAAACTGAATTCAATCTATGCAAAATCGTTTATATGTATAAGCTCATTATTTTATTTTACATTAGTACTTAACAAATGTTACGCTTTTTCCAATGAGATGCCAGAAATTACTTAAAAATCTAAATTATTTATCATTGTTCACACTCTTGCTGCTCACATATTTTAATCTCAATTTTCAAGTAATTTCTACGTATCCCACTATTGGTAAGAGAATAAAACTCTGACAGCCAACATTTAGCAAGAAGTAAAAATATTACTTACAGGTTTATGCGCTGATCCCTCTACCAAATATTTCCATCCCGTCGGATCCGAAACAATTCTGGAATGAGTAGACCTTAGCGCTTCTGCCCGTTAATCAACATCAGCGCTCAGAATCATTGTTGACACATCTCCAAAATAAATCATGTCCAGGATTACTTAGAAGTTATTACTTCTTTATTATAAGTTATCAACATCATTCGTCATTCAATCATTTCAATATAGTAGTGTCGGAAGAGTAAATAGATTAACTGTAGAACACCAGACTGACCAAATACTTAATGACACACTGATTTGATTATATTATTATACAATGAGGTTTTTTACAGTGGGACGGTCCACCTGATTTAATTTTATCAGTCCAGATAACCTCGTGCTAAATCAAGTTCATACACGTTTCAGGGTAGCCCGACTCCTTTCCTTAATGATTTGCTTACTCACAGATTAAATTATTAAGGAAACGGACGGGGCTACCTGAAACGTGTCTGAACCTGATTTAGGACGAGGTTATGTGGACTGATAAAATTAAATCCGGCCGACCGACCGTTAAAACCTCACTGTACATTTACTACTATCTACCTAACTACGTCTTTGACCATGTACATAGTTGAAGGATCACTAATTTAATTTTGAGGAATAAATACTTGTATATTGTAGACTGACACCCCAACCCCTGCCGAAATAATCAAGGCAGCGAATCTCAATTCAAGCAGTAGAATTAGGTAGCTACTTAACGCAGTTACCTAGGTGATATAACTTGGTTTCTTGATCTTGACTAACTATAATAATTTACACATACAGGCAAGAGGCACACAATACGAACAGAAACAGACAATTTATAACATATGTATTAGTTAACGATGGTGTGATGTGATTACTGATTACATAAAGGCATACCCTGATGAACTCTCAATAGTACGATAAACGATAATCTTTACGCAAATACAGATATCAATATTATTCATTTCACGAAGGTTGCCCCGAACAGGGTATTCTTCGAGTTTAATTCTGCAGTTTATCAGCGCGTAGCTGGCCAAGAAAGAAGACACAAAAAACAACCAACAACACGATAAAAACTACCATATTTCGTGTGGTCATGTACCATTCCCGCTGTCATACTCCAGGAACGATATAGATTCGAAAGTTGTTTAACTTTATTTGAAAATTTTATATAAATTATGCATCTAAGGGGAGGAGAGGCTTAAAGTTGAAAGTTTGCGTGGCCATATCGTTAAATTACACATCTGAGCCGGTTGCGATTTGAGACAACAAAACCTAATAGCGAGAACGGGGTCAGAAAAAGGAGGTTGTCATCAAAATATGTACAGCATTTGATCTAAGGTGCCGGTAAATACCAATACCTGCGCTAGGTATACATATTTTGGCGTGAAGTTTTCTTAATAAGTGCATATAACCTATTAACATACATCCCCTCAGTAAATTATTTTAAAATAAAATATAGCAAAGAAAAGTTTACGGTTTTGCGTGGCACAGCACGAGATATCTGATAAACAAGATATGACCAAAAATTAATTCCTGTACATTGGATTACTAAAGTGTGAACAGCTCAAAGGAAATAATTAAATTAACAGTGTTCCATTATTTCAGCTGGAATATTAAATATTTGTATCTAAACATTCAATATTTCTTCATATTCTGCGTACTCATTTACTTTGCCCGCTTCCGCGCGACTGCATGGAGGCGGAAATAGTGCCGAAGCATCGGGGCAACAATACATTTTACTGCTATACATAATTAGATAGTACCTACTTATTGAAAAAATTATAGAATGCAATTACACTATATACACATTTTTAATTCGGATACTAGTATTATGTAGTATACGTTATGAAATAAACAAAAGCCATTGGCTATGATTACTATGTATGTATTTACTACGAGTTACCATACTCCCTTTAAAGCACAGCCCACATAACAGCAGCGTAGGATCGATCGTAGATGGGTTGCAGATGCATTTGAAAAAGAAACAAAGAAATCATTTCTACACAGAAACTTTTACTTAGTGTCAAGAATCCCACGAGTAGACGGCTTCTAAGAAAGAAACCAAGAATGAAAGTGCTGGTTAGCGGTAGAAAAGTGTAAGAAACTTCCAGGGAATACTTCAAGGATCAGCGCCGCCGACGGGACTTGCTTTTGCTCTTAGACCTAGACCTAGAGCTCGACGAAGAAGATGATGACGATGAGGTGGAGTAATGGCGCCTTGAACGACCTCCACGACGGTTCCTGGATCGAGAATTCTGCCGCTCCTTGGACTTGCTGGACCGCTTACTCTTTGACCGCTTCACGCTCCGGCTACGACTTCGGCTCGGTGACTTATCCTTAGACCGCTTGCCAAGCTTCTTACTGTCCTTGGAACGCTCAGCGGACTTTCGTTGGTCTCTGGATTTGGTCCGCTTACGTGTGGCCCTTCCCCGATCCCTCGAGTCTTTCCTGTCTACTGACTTTCTCTGTTTGGAACGGTCCCTAGACGTCCGACGCTCAGTAGAACGATCCCCCTTTCCTTTCTCTGCGGTTCGGTCTTTGGACTTCTTACGTTCTCTGCTCTCCTTATTCTTACCAACACTCTTTGCGGCAAGGCCTTCGGGAACAACCTTAGGAACGATGACTTCCTCTGGATTCTCAAGAATTTCTCTTATGGAGTCCAGCTTTGTGTTAAGCAAATATTCAAGGGCTGTCTCTCCTGGAGGCAAGGGTTCCGAGTCTACTTTAGGCTTGGACTTCTCCTCCTCCTCGTCCGAGCTCTCTTCCCAGGCCTTGAATCTTTTCTTCAGGAGCTCATTCCTCAATCTAAGCTCCTCACTCTCGTTCGCGGTGACCTCAGCGAACAAATTAATTCCAACTATGGGCAAGTTATCAGGAATCAAGTCGATAGTAGATGCAGTTGCTGCGACAGGCTCCGAGTCAGAAGAGTCTCCGTGCTTGGGCTGAATAGTAACTTGCACTGTCTCTCTCTTTACATAGCGGTGCTCAAGGAAGTCATCTTGTTTGCCTGTGACCTCGGGTGGCCTCACGACCTCCTCAGCTCCCTTATTTACAGCAAGCAAATTTTCTCTGCGCTCGTCTTCACTATCTTGTCGTCCCAAATCTCTGTCCCTGTGTCCAGGGCGCTTCTGATCGTCCTCAAATCCCATTCGTTTGCCATCCTCTCTCTCCTTTTGTCCACGTCTCTGACCATGATCTTCGTTCTCAATTCGGTTAATATTCCGCCCCTGTCTATGCTCAATTCGCCCATGGGCTTTCTCATCCACTTGTCTTTCCATGTTCCCATGCGCCTTCTCATCCACTTGTCTCTCCCTGTGCCCATGAGGCTTCTCATCCACTTGTCTCTCCCTGTTCCCATGCGCCTTCTCATCCACTTGTCTCTCCCTGTGCCCATGAGGCTTCTCATCCACTTGTCTCTCCCTGTGCCCATGAGGCTTCTCATCCACTTGTCTCTCCCTGTGCCCATGGGGCTTCTCATCCAGTGGTCTCTCCCTGTGCACATGTCCGCGATCTCTCCGGTCTCGATCCTGATGCGGCTTCTCATCTTTGGAATCCCTTCGAGAATGTCTATTCCCGTGCCTTTCAGCTTCCCTTTCACGTTCAGCTTCGCTAAATCTTCGCCTTTCGGACCTTTTGGCTTCTTCATCAACACTATATCTGCGTCCCGGAACAATCTCACCCTCTTCCTCACTTGCTGGTGCAACGATTGCGGCATGCTCGGTACTGACTTTCGCAGGGGTTTCAGTCGTTACCTTCTGCTTAAACAAGTGCTGGTAGTACACGACACCGTCTCCTCCGGGATTTCCAGCCGAAGAGTACGGATTAGCATCCAGCACCGCGTTAAGTTCATCCTCAGGATTCTCAATCTGACCTTCCTCTTCAGCAAGGGCATTAGAATCATTAGCCCGAGCTTCACGCCGCCGAAGGTGTTCCAACTCCATTTCCTCGTGCCGTTTTTGTCGCTCTTCTTGACGTCGACGAACTTCCTCTTCCTTCTGCCGACGAACCTTCTCCTTCTCCTAATAAGTATTAAAATACGCAAATTAACTTTAAGCATAAAACAAGTAACCGTCAGATGTCACATAAAACAAAATACAACATCTCGGCTTAACGTGAAAATGTTCCGAGTTACTCTTTTGTATAAACTGGGTGACTATGTATGAATATGAGCTCCTTCCTTACCTCAAACTCCTTCAAAGTAATTGTCTTTCTACATTCGACCTTCCAGTGAGGCGGTGTCTTGCTTCGAGAACGGCTCCTTGACTGCTGCGGCTTATAACACTACAAGGAGATAATATAATTATCGTTAAACTGTGATCTGTGACAAGCTTATGCCGAAAAGACTAGAATCTTCAAGGATGCTTACACTAGGCAGTACTCAAAAATGTAAACCAGTAGTTAGTCTTACCACACGACCCCTCCCCTTGATTTTCTTCCCAGTAGCCAACGACAGAGGGGCATTGTTTCTAAACTGACCAAAACGCTGTTCCTGAAAACGGGACCTGCCACCACGATCTCCCTCGGCGTCTCTATTCACTCTGTCTCGATCATTCCTCCTCCTGTCTCCTCGGCCTCGGCTCCGACTCCGACTTCTTCTGTCCTTCTTTTTATCGGTTGAGGTCTTCGCATCAGTCTCCTTGTCCTTCTCTTTGTCAATGTCCGAAGCTCTCATTAAGAACCGATTAGATGGAACCTTCGGTATTTCATCCTCATCTATTTCCGTCACTTTAGGCAGGAACGGGTTCACCATAGGTTCCCTATAACATATTAATAGATTATGTGGATACATTAGAAACCGCAATAGATATTTGTAAATCGAAGACTAAATCGCGGGAAAAGGTATATGCCCTAGGTAATAAGAATGAACTAACTTCTTTTCCTGTGAAGATAACTCATCTCCATTCTTGTCCTCAACCTTCTTCTTTTTCTTCCTTTCACTATGATTGGCTGAGCTGTCACTCGCCTCGCCGTCCGATTCTTGTTTCTTCTTCTTTGATTTCTTTGACTTTTTCTCTATAACACCATTTATTCCAAATTAAACAACGCATACCAGCGATCCGTACAGTAGTTTGCATTGCTGTCTACAGGACACGTTAACTTACCCTTCTTACGCTTCAGCAGAACAAGTTCCCCGCAGTTAGAAATCCTAACATCCTGCAACGGTCTACTTTTCCGGTCTACCGGTAGTCCTTCAATTTGCTTGACAATAGCCTGGCCATTAACCACACGGCCGAAGACAACATGGATGCTAAATAGAATAGAATTGGAATACGTTATTGTCATGCAAGTCGGAACGGTTTGTTGCATTATAGGCACAAGTCGTGCCAATGTGGCCTAATTAAAGTTAGTTATTATTATTAACTTACCCATTCAAATGTGGAGCAGGCTGGGTGAGTCTATTTCAGAAGAGAGAAAAACATGTTTGGGTTATAAGTAGGAAGCTCAGATTTAGTTTTACTCATCAAGAATAAACTTTCACCATCAACTCTCTATTATCCTTATTAATCCACTCTCTCTGCTACAAAAGGAGGAAATAGAGAAAATATTTCATGACTCATTAGTCTATTTTACCCTCAGGTTCTTCACAGCGTTCTCTACCTAAATACTGAGAGTGAGAGAGTAATTGATACTTCACAATCGTACGGTTGACAGATTTGTTGTTAAATTTCTTTAACGGACTCTTGTCATGATTTGAAAAGAATTTTGATTCCATTTGCCCTTACATGAAAAACTGGGAGCCATTAGTTGCGGGCCCACGATTAGCCATTGACAGCAGATAAGGCTCATCATGCTTCAGATCGAAGTTTTCATCTGTACAATTTAAGAAAATAAATAATTAGAATTAAGACCTGCTTTCGGCAGCCTGTGACCAAAAGGTGTAAACCGAAGAAACTGGTTAATTTGTAAAATGCTAACAAAAGTCTGGAAAAAAAGTCTCATTCTTAATTCTGTTCAATGTCTAGACATTAGAGTATTTAATAACTGAGACTCGGCCGCTGCGCTGGCCAG
>JAQFZY010000700.1:0-22711 GCA_034696285.1 Hypogastrura burkilli | reverse complement strand
AGTAAACCGGGCAATGCCACTATGCATGAAACTATTCTACAGGTTTCTCTTTCGATTTTATGCATTCGAATTAAAATTTTGTCGACTTGAAAAGTTAATGTGACACTAAAATGCGAATATTCCACATGATTTCGATGTAGATAAAACGACCTTTCAAAAGTTGGCCTACACGGCAAAAAATCCCAGTTCCGCCACTGCCTGTGGGTGTCTGGTATGGAACTTACTTTAATCCACATATCATATCCCCGAATTTCATAACTCACGTCATCTGGTTCTATACTTTTAGTTTGACAGTTCAAGTATAAATGTTTGCGAAGAGAGAGTGGATGAGATCAACGCAGAATCCAGAAATTAACTATTTATGGTACAAAATAGGAACCGGTGGGAATCTAAGAGTAGGAATTAGGACATCGTAGAATTCGCACATGGTATTCGAATGTGTCCCATTATTGTGTTCAGGCTATGGCCGTCAGCCTGTTGTTATCTTATCTCCTCTTAAACTGGAAATGAGGCAAAACTGTAGGAACAGTAACTTGGGCTGTTATTGAGTGTCTCTGTCCTTACTGTGGAGAAAGCCCTACATGGGGGCTCGTTGGAAAGAATGAGAGGTTAAATGGGATTGAGCAAACACTAAACATGAGCCGCTAGACCCTGTTTACACAGATACATTTATGACAAAGGACAATTGAAATTGTAATTAGACAAGAGTTAGTTAGTTTCGGGCTGTTCCAGGACCCACGGCCCAGCTTTTATCAGGGTTCTGTAATGGAATTGAGGTAAAGTAAACTCGACTGTCGACTAGTACCTTTGAACAAAGATAAAGAACGGAGGTGGCACTAGTCACTTGTAGCTCTATGGTATTGCTTCCGAGCCCTGATTTTCATTAATGCTTAGTCTGCATCTACATGATAAGGGGAGTAGTACTGTAATTTTACGGCTTATTTTTGCGGGGTTACACTTGCGATAAGAACCGCAGGAACTACCGAGGTTACTGGTACTTGTCACTTACCTGTTGGAATGTTTGCTCTGCTTCTGTTCCTTTTAGCGCAACTGTTGCATAATCCCGTGAAGAGCACCTATGGGGAACTCTACGATTAACTGTTTCTGATTCATTCCAATAGACTTGACAGGTGGGCATATCTTATCCTGTTTTGTTTTTGAGTCTACGTTCCTGAAGAGTTCAACTAGTATTTCAAAGTGTTTGGTAAACATTAGCCTTCCTGCTCCAACTTTGATGTTTGCGGACCGCATTTCTGAATCAGGATACGAGCATAAGAAGTATACAGCATTTGATACGCTATCTTCTCTGGAGTTACGTACTTTCATCCTACTCCGATTATTTTAGAGCAGGGTCTTAATGATTGGTGTACCGGCTTCACCTGATTTATTTGCTCACCCAAGTTTGGATTCGTTTGGGTTCTTTTGAATAGAAAGCTTTCCAAAGTTCTCCTGATCCTGGCCTCAGACTTGTCTTGAATGAAATAGAAACCTTGTTCTGCGGCCCCGTACATGTCCAAATGCTTTGTCTCGACGCCATTGTACATTTTTCAATGTCGTGCATCGTACATGTAGAGCCTCCAGATTTGGAAAGTCAAGAATTTCGAATTTAAATCTCACTGGACTTGCGTAATGCGGTGAATCCATTTTTCTCCTAATCCTCTCTCTGACTGGCAATTCGGAACTCTTTTAGGTTAAACAATTGCAAGTATAGAATTTCGGGATATGACAACATAAACGAACGATATGATATACCTGAAGGAAATGTACCGTTGGTCCGTTCTATTGTACGACATTTACCATCTAAAAAGTATGAGCTCTGGATCCCGCTTCCATTGGAACCTACATAGAACCTACTAGTTACCATTTCATCATCAAACATGTCGCGCACCTAAACCTGTGATAACATTTGGGAAAGTCTCGTTTCTCAGCATTTCATTTCACTCTTGAAATGTATTCGGTGCCTCAAACTAATATAATATGAAGCCGTTTTACATGAATTCACTGCTTCTTGATACCTGTCGCTCTGAGATCCAGTTTCCTGGGCGAGACATTAGTAGACAACCTTCAGTTGGCTTCATTCAGGCTCCGTTCTTGAGAAGATGAATGTGGATTTGGAATCCTTAAGTGAGAGTGAGTTACTGAGGTTGTGCTCGGATTTTGAGGGATGAATGGGTTGAGTCATAGTCATACTAATGATGAGCAGTATTAAGGCGGAAAAGGATTTCCGTATTGATCTGTTTGAAGAGAGCTGTTATGATGACGGTTAATTCCTTCCTTCCGTTCTCAGTTTGTCTCTGTCCTCCCTTGGGTCCCCTTGATCATTAGATGGAAGGTGTAATGACATGTCTTGGGACAAGGGGAGGGATGGGAAGGTGTGGATCCATGGGACCCACCTTCGTTGCAAAAAGTCGAGAGGAAGGTGTGCTTAACAGTTATTTGAGCTAGGGTGGCCTAGCTGAGTTTAGGGCCGTTTAGCTGAGTTCGGATCCTGGTAAAAGTTATCATTTCCAACCCAATTGTTATCTTCACTCTCCGGTCTCTTATCACTCTGCTGCCTAGGGACTACATGGGTTTCTCTGTGTACTTTGTCCTCACGCCTCACCTATAAATCCAACCAGCTTCTCAGATCTGACCCTCAGACGCTAATAGCTCCTCTCCAGTACTCTTGGCTCCTCGGGTGATTCCAACCTTTAGTACGGCGGATCCGAACTTCATTTTAGGACTCGGAAGGGCCCCTCTCCGTCACAGTGAGTTGGAAGTGAAGATCTCGGCATGGTTGATTTCTCGAGTGCCAGATCTAACTCTTCCAGCTCACGATTGATGAGGAATTGCACTGCACGGGAGCCCCGTCCTTCAACGCCTTTCTTCAATGGGCCCAGGGCCCATAGCCTTAGTCCTTAGCTTGGACTCCGGAGTGGTCAAAGGAATAAGTGGAGGAGTAGTCTTGTCACTTTGAGCCAACAAGTGAGATTCAACTTCTCCAACTTATTTCTGCCACTCTGCCTCATCTCGCTCATCAAAATACAAGAACAAGATCCGACCTCATTGAAGACTATCAGTAGAATCTACTGCCCCTAAGGCCCGCTCTCTCCATGTAAATTTTGTAGTTCACTAATAAAGAGGTGATTGGCACTCAACCTTTCCTAACTTCCTATCTCCACTCATTCAGTACTTTGTTTTAGGCCTTGTTCCATCCATCTGCATATTCTTGCTCCTCTCCTGATTCATTTCTCCTGACTCAACATCTACTCTGGCCCTCCCTCATTATGACATTGCGGATGGTCTAGGACTCCATTTTATTACTTAAGTCTCAGCAGGCATAAATCGTAATGTGACAATTCCCGGCGCACAATTCCCGGCGCATAATTCCCGGTATGGACAATTCCCGGCATGGACAATTCCCGGCATGGACAATTCCCGGTATGAGAATTACCGACTCTAGTAAATTATATTTAGGTTAGATAACGTTAGGTTAGGTTAAGTCAGGTTAGGTTAGGTTAGGTTAGATTAGATAGATGACTTATTAGATCACCATTTAGCGTTAGGCCGGCAATTGTCCATACCGGCAATTGTCCATGCCGAGAATTGTCCATGCCGGGAATTGTCCGCAATTCGGCATAAATCACGTGAAGGAGAGCACTCTGCCCTGGCCAGAAGACGACTTCCCACACTTTTTTTTTAGTATTTCAATAAAATCACACAGAGTCAATATTCCTAGTCCTTGCTCCCCCCCCTCCCCATGTTATCTCCACAAAGTTTACTCTGATGCCTGGACTAGAGTTAAGCCAGAGCAATATGTAGGTAGTATGTAGCCCAGCCAAGCTAATTCATATCCTAGTTTGTCCTGCCCAGTCTTGTAAACACACGCTGCTTTCTCTCATGTGTACAATTCATATAATACGATCCACACGATGAGTCGAACAGGACGACCACGTTGTCTGCCTGTTTTGACTTAAAATTCAAAATTCGAACCTCTTAGTCAGCTCAAAATGAAATAAAGACGGATTTCCAGTGATTTTATTTTTTGTGGCGACAATTCCAAAATTAATTGACAGAATTCACTTTGTCAAAACTTATGATAATCACAACTATGACAAAATATAAAATCTCGCTGTTTTCTCCCCTCGGTGGCTCAGTTGGCCCATAACTTCTTGAGAAATATTTAAATCATCCCCAAGTAATTCGAAATCTCTCACCAATTCAATCAGATTTCCTCGCCAGAGTCTTGAAATATTTCGAATTCTAGTGTTTTAATTCCGTTAATTATTCTAAGATAAATCATATTTTGCTTATACTAAGTTTGAAAAGATTTGTGAGTAATTTGAAGTAATCTGTTTAAATTGGTGAGAGATTTCGAATTACTTGGTGATGATTTAAATGGCAGCCTAGGTTCTTCAATCATTGAAGCCATTATTAAATGCGTTTTAACAGACAAAATTCCATGTGGATACAAGAATAAAGGCGTAGGGAAGGCAAATACTAGTTCGTCTCTGTTTTTGTGTGGGTGTAGTATGTAGAAATATTTTGGGTCGAATTACTATTTTCCCAGTAACGAACCTTTGGTTCTCTGTTTTGTTTTCTCAAACTTAAGTTCATTTTTAATTCATGCAAGCTGGGAATAAATATCTAACCCTAACCTATTGTGGGCGTTTTGAGTATCAGTAAGTTTCGTATTCAGAGTCCTTACTTTCTCCTGAACGCCTCCATGAACAGGAAATTGGGGAAATTATCCACCAGGTCCCCATTTCCCATTAAGTGCTTTTTTAGAACGAATTTAAAGAATGCTTAATTTCAGTGCACGAATGAAGTAGGTTACTCTTTTCCTGCATTTTCTCCTCTCTTGAAGTGTCAATGAATTCAGTTTAATTCCATGTAACCTGCTGTCGCTGTCTTCAAATTGTGAACAAGTAGACTGAATTTATAATGTCAAAGAAGGGACTTAGGATGTCTTACTGGGTCTTGCTGTAGCATTTCAAATTACACAGCTCCAGAGCCAGATTTTTCACGCCTTTCAGTTAAACTCATAATTGCATACCTTAGCTACCTCCACTTGTACCTGACAATTTCATACGAGTGGCTCCTGAATATATTTTGTAAGCGTGGGGAAGAGTCTTAAAAGACCGTTTTGGATTTCAATGTCAATAAATCCTATGATGAAGATTATGATGACTAGACGAACTCTGAATTCTGAATAGTATCTCGCATCCTCCTTGTCTTGTATTCAACAGTTTATTAGGTGCGATGGTCTTAGTTTTTGACTCTTGATATTCTTTTAGATGTTCTCGATGGATCGTGAATGCATTTCGGCCTTAGTAACATTCGAGCATTTAAGTCTGATGTGCCGTAATGAGAACGTCCCGTCTCCAAATGAAGTCCCAGAGCGGTACATAGTACATACTCGGATCAATAATAATAAAGCGGGCTCTGAGATTTGAAAAACTTACTCTTGTTTCAGTGAACCTAAGCGTCCCAAGTCTATCGTTTCTACTGAGGATAATATCCAATACATACCATTTACCTGTGAGCTTAAGCGGATCCTGCCAAAGAGTCAACAAGCCGAGCTCCTTTTTTCAATGTTTAATCAAGGTTAACTAAATCATCTTTTTAGCGGGACTGTCTGTTTCAAGCAAATATCCTTAATTTTTCGTAATTTGTCGGATCAGATTTATCAATTAGCTTCCCGATCCGGCCTGATGACGAATTGTCAGCTTTCTGTGATAGAGCCAACTTAATACTTTTTGAAACCTGGTTATCCAATGTTGTTCAACTGCATGACCGAGAAGTATTCCTGCCACCGGACGAACATAAGACAATTTTCGAACTCATTACTCATCGGAAGAGGGTCCTAACTGTCTATGATATCCCGGTGACTTATAGAAGTGGGGAGTCTAATGGTAATAATCCTGAGCATTCTGGCCCGTCATTTTCTGCGGAAATAATACGAACTTTAACCTCGGGACGTAAGTGTTTATGTCCTCCCAATTTTCCACAGGTAATGATGCTCGTCATCCAAAGTGGCGATGCTTCCTCAAAGGCCTGGGCAACTCCCATGTCATTTTAACCATTTTTCCAGCTTCCTATGATGATTTGAAACATTTGATGCTCTCCGCCGAAATCCTGAACACCGAGAATCGGAACAGAGCTGTCCATTTTCTTCCGGTAAATGAGCTCCAAGAAGAGGATAGTTTACGGGCGGACGGAGGTTTCTCATCTCCTCACGAGAATTTTGAACCTGATCTCGAGGACAGTGAGAGGGCTGATTTGGGGACTGTTAAGGAGAAGGGAGATGAGCGGACCTCAGCCTCGAGTGAACAGTCATCGAGTGGGCGGAAGAGGAGCCGAATAAAATCTGGCGGGGAGTCTGGGCCCCTCCCCAAGAAGCCTCTCAACAGGAAGAGCTCTCTCGATAATCTGTTCAGATTCCGCACTAACTCTGTGGACACGTTCTGGAGGAACAGAGGCCCGAAGACTGGTGCGGACCCTCACCCAGATGACGCTGACTGCTTCATGTCTCCGAATACAGAGTCTGAGCACAACTCATCTGACATCTTCTTTGGAGCACAACCTAAGACGCATAAGCTCTTCCCAGCAAATCATCAGCCAGAATATGGTTCCATCAGTATGCCAATCTACGTCTACGACTGTTCCTTGTCCGTCCTCACCGAGCATGTCATCTTTCGGACAGTCGCCGGAGACGAGGACGTTTATATTGATCGGAGAGTTTGTCATAAAGAGGCTGGGGAGTCCGCAAGCAGTTCATGCATTCTTGAGGTTAGAGAGGACCTGGGAACATCTCCACTCAAGCACATTAGCCCTGAGCCCAAATCCGAGGAGCATGAGCTACCAATTAGTAAGCAAGCCATTTTACTTCTTGAATTTTATTATGATGATGTTCAATTGTGTCCCTTTTAACAAAACTCTTTAGCTCATGGAGAAACTCTGTTGGACCATTGCAGTATGCTGGAGGTTGCGTTTGCCAAATCTTATGTCCATGGGCTCTTCGACAGTCTTCAGACCGGGTATTATATTCATAAGAGCGATGTACAGGAAGCTATACGCCTATGCCGGGAGACTAAGATAGAAATTGATCTGAGTGAATTCATTCAGGTGAGAGGAAGGGTTTGTGTATTAAGTAGCATCGAGTCAAAATAAACAATAATCCGTACTATTGAATTCCTTTTGTAGACAATCTGTGGGCATGTTAAGGAAATGAAAAGGAAGGAAAAGAAAGGAGGAAGAGATGAACTGGCTCCGCCGTCGGTGTCCTTCACAGCCTGCGATGAGCTGAAGGGTATTCATGATTTTATTAAGCGACGCTTTCACAATATAATCCTCTCAACGTTTCATTGGGTCATGGACTGTGCCGGAATATTTTACTTCAAATTCGACGCAAATCAAATGAAATTGGTAAGCTTGAGTATGTTAAGCATGTTTCAGAGCTCACGTATAGATTTTGGCTGAATTCGGACTCCATTTATGACGATTTCAACGCACAGCTTTCATTGTTACCAATGATCGCCGGCGTTTTATTCCTTCGAGATTGCAGTATATATTGGTGGGGCTTCTAGTTCTAACCAATATACGCCCATAAGATATATTCTAAAAAAGAGTTCTTAGTTTAACTTTGATAATTTATCTGCTGCAAAGGATAAGAAGAACCCAGAGAAGGTCGAAGGAATTGCATCTTTGGTTCTAATGATTCCTGGCCGTAAGGCAAAGGTACTTATCGCTTTCCCATACCGAAGGCTCTAAGGCTCTAACCCCTGCTTTACAATGAAAATAGCCACCATATTTGAATAAAATTGCGAAGCTATTACATTTAAAACTGATTTTGTTGGGTATTACTAGAATCCCTTTGGTTAGTAATACTACAGCGTTTCCTACCCTCTTTTCGCACTTGGGCCCACCATTCTACTAGTTCTGTATTTGTGTTTACTAAATTATTCCTCATGGTTTTGGCGTTGCCTTGGTCATTTTAGTTAGTTCATTCTTCCTTGTAGTGTCGGAACTTCTCTGTCTCTATCCCTCACATGCAACAATTTATTCCGACTGGCTCATGTATACAAGCAATTTGATTTAATTCAAGCATTCGTTAGTGACGCTTTGAGTCTGAGGTAATACTCATGTACTGTATAGTAGATGCTGCTCTTCCTTGTAGACTTGGGTAAAGTAGTAAGTATGTGTAATAAGTATTTTTTATTTTACTTGTTTGTATTCTTTGAGTATTTGTTACTTTGAGTTCTTCAGTAGGTTCCGAGTGGGTAAGGTACGTCTGTGGTAGTAATGCCATTTGGGTGTATTTCTAAAGGGCATCATCCCCAGCCTGTGCCAATCCTCTAAGAACGTTTCAGAATTTGACGAGGTTGAGTCGTTGACGGTGAAAGCGGATTCCGTCTATTCCGACTTTCCACAGCCTCCGTCCAAAGATGACTACCTGAAGTCCCAGGATGACGAAGGGGAAGATCAAATTTTGGATCACGAGTTCATTGTTCAAACTGAGGAGGAGTAAGCTGTATAGATTCGCTAGGTTTTACTATTTCCTCCAGTATTCCACCACTTCTAATTTTGAACTACTTTGGAAGGGGAGAGAGTCGTTCTGAGGTAACGAGTCCCGTGCCGCTCTTCCTATACTTGGCGTGCACTTACAGACAAGGGGATACGTCCGGGTCCTTCCTCATACACGAGATACCAACCTGTCTGGGTATGTTTTAGGACAAAACCGAACCACCTTAGATGTGCTAGCTTATTTACATTTGATTTAACTTATAGAGGAGATTGCTGAGGCCCTTGGGGTGAGCTTCCCCGATGGATGCCCGGAAGATAAAGTGGAGCTCATGATGGAGTTTGTGCTCCTAACTGTGCCACCCGAAGTTGAGGAGGTAGATTATCGAATAGCCGACAGCATGAGGACATACTCAAAGTCCAGTATTTCCCCTGTCCCAAATTTGACTGGAGAGTTAGGCCTTGTGATCACCGCGAGAGAAACACCAAGCTTGGGGTATTAATGATGGTCTTCTACGAGCTCCATCCAGTATCTATATATTTTTTAATTAATTTCCTGATTCCAGTGGGAAGGATTATCCTCCTTTACCGTCTCAACAATACCAGGCCGTAAAGCATACAGCGGAAGATGTAAGTTCGGAATGTTTTATGGTCAACTGTAGCCTATTATTTGATTAGTTGCACTTTGTGTAAGTGTGTAGCATGAATAACGCTATTGTACTCGACCTTCGAAAGGTGAAATGGCTTCTTTCGGACGAGATAACGTCCTTTAGGTGGAAAACGGACTCCTTAACAGAACCTACGCTTTCACTGGTCGCTTCTCACGTCGAGAAATCAATTGGAAAGCCGGGATGCCAGCTCTTCACCGTGCCCTTGGCATTTGTTAACAAGGCTTACGATGTAGGTTATGATAAGTTTAAAGAGGTAAGGCTTGTTCCAAAAGTAAAGATGAGCATTCAAGCTTGTTCCCAATTTGAAATCTGGTATGTATTGATTAACAAAGAGATTCCGGGAGCTATCGGTGGGCGGGTATGGGCTCAAGGAGGAAGGTTCCTGGTTCTATTTGGTCAACAAGAAACGACTCGCAGATCCAAGATGGAGTTGTGACCGTTTTCAGACTTCTACACTTACACCGGGTATGTGTGGAGAAAGGTGCTCCATAGTTTTCTTTTCGTTAGTCTGGAATTCCTTTACAGACCAGCAGACGGGTGAGCGAGGGATTCTGGGTATGGAGACTGTCCAGAATTTACTTCAGACCCCAGTTCTCTCGAAGGAAGGCCGTGAAGGATCAGATCTCGGGGTGTTGGAACTACCGGAAAAGGTTAGACAGCGGAGAATTAGACCAGCCTCCGTACCGGATACCGAACCGGATCGGGATGAAACGTCTGAAGATTGTGGAGAACAACAAGAGGATACAAAGACGGTTGCCTACCTCACGACGCCTAATCAACACAGCGAAATATCTAGCTTTGTTGAAAGCGTTGTTACAAATGAGGAAGGTTAGAGTCGCCTCAATTTATTTCAACTCATGAAGGAAGAGGTATAAACAGTTAGCAGACTTAGTTCTCAACGCAGGGTACGAAGGGGACGGGAGTGAGTCGGGTGACGATGGAGAAAAAGGTTATGTGGGCCTGCCATCTGGGAACCTCCCGCCATTTTGGATGTTATTCAAGCTTACTTCTGAGCAAGTCAGAATTTATTTTCATTGCCGGTAAGTCCTTTCATATATGTCCTTTACCACTGATAAATTCAATGTGTGTTCTTGGCGCTGAATAACTTCTGATTCATTCTGTTCTCCTTAGGTATAACGAAGATGACATTTCCGTGTTCGAGTACTCTACGCAACTCCGAGAAAAAATCATTAGGATGAATTGGGAGCTGAGGCGGTAGGCGCTTGGCTTTAACCCATGGTAGTCAGACATGCCCGGCACCAATGCTGTCGTCCATGTACATACCCCCCGAAGCTCTGAGGAGTCTGTACATACCCCTCCCGATTATCAAAATCATAAATAATGTTAAAATGATAAAAAGTAAAAGGGTATGTACTATATACGCACAGTTCCAGCGTGTATTTACTGAGAGGGTTGCGTAGAGGCATTTACAATGCATACTATATAGCGGTGTATATGCTATATACTGCGCTATACTTATGATATTACACTAAACTGTACCTATGTCAAACCATAAAGGAAAACCCCCATGTATTTGCGCCTATGCGGAAGAGGGTGACAAAAAAATTTGCCGGTTTGTGCTGCAAACGGTTATTTGACTCAGAATTCAGTCAATGCCCTTCTCCTTTCCTTCCTTTTTTTTCTACTTCTTTTCCTTTTTTTGTTTCTTCTTTTTCCTTTTTCTTCTCCTTTACCTTTTCTTCTCTCCTTTTTTCTTTCCATTCTTCCCTATACAGTTTAACCCACATCACGTTGTAATTGCGTAACGCAATCTACGCTTAAAAAACGGTAAACCAATACACGAAAACGGTGGAACCTTTTGCGCTAAGTGTAAGAAAAATATGAATTCCAAGCCTCTGATTGCACAGAAAACTGTATTGCAGATTAAGTATAACCTTGTGCAAAGAACAAGAAAGTTTTGATTGTAGCTTGATTGCACAGAAAAGCCGCAACTATATTTTCGATTTTTCTAGGTGAAAGTTAACCTTGGCGAAAACGCAATAAACTTTTGAAGGCGCCTGATTTTACACAAAGGTGTACTATAACATATAACCAGAACATGGCGCAAATTCGCGAAAACATGAAAATTTCGGTTTGACTCTAAGGTGTCATCCTAGCTAACATTATCACGAGGTATCGGAGTTTTCGCACTGGAAAACAAATTCAAAGAGCTGCTTCTCAAATGGAGATACTGGGTCGTTGTTTGTTTCAGCAGAAGCGGGTTGGGTCTGTTTTTACGTGTAAAAACCCCGACCCCTCGTGATAAAGTAAGCTAGAACGGCACAGTATGCGTCATAATACAGTGAGGTTTTTAAAGTGGGACGGTCCGCCGGATTTAACTTTAGCCGGCCACATAACCTCGTACTAAATCAGGTTCATACACGTTTCAGTTAGCCCCGTCCCTCTCCTGATTTAATCTGATTATTATAATCCTGTACTGATTTAATCAGTATGTAAGCAAATCAGTATGGAAAGGAGTCGGGCTACCTGAAACGTGTATGAACCTAATTTAGTACGACATTATGTGGCCAGCTAAAATTAAATCCGGCGGACCGTTCCACTGTAAAAACCTCACTGTATAACCGAAGCGAAAGGTCCTCGTTACGGAATATACAAGGATACGTCTGGATAATGTTTGAGTAGCTTTTGGTACACCTTAGAGTATCATACATAGATGCTGTTCCCAGACTCCCTCATCCGCTTAAGTGTCCTCGATACTGTTTCGGGAAAGTCTAAGTCGGCTGGTGTTATGAATACGATTTCCAGAGACTATTTTGGTATTCCCTGACACGCTCCTGGAGAATCCTCAAGAGTTTATTCTGTAAGCCTCGGAATCAGGGGCGTGGCTAACTTATAGTTTCGTGAGCGCCCAGAAAAATTCCAACGTGCTTTCCGCCGGTGGCGGAGAAATTTCGCCAAGCTTGACCTCCAGAATCACTTATTAGAATTGGGATAATTACGGATTTGCGCAGCAGGCGAAAGCTTAGGACTTTTTTTTAATGTGTTTGATCTCCAAAATAGTTGATTTTGAACGTTTCTGGTTGGAAATGTGACAAAATTTATGCTAAGTTTCTATATGTGTAAAGCAGAGCTAAATAATTAATGTGAGAACTGTCAAAATCCGGTTCATTTCTTTCAATAATCCATTGAACTCCCAGTTGTTCTCAATGTAATCGAAATTAAGTATGAAATATACGATACCTACACATTTATGGTACTTAATACAGATATAATGCAATCGAATTATAATGCAATCAAACCATACGCCGTATATCGAATGTTTTGACCCTGTCAAGAACTTAACGCTGTTTTCTTTGACATTGTTTTCCTTAAACAATCAAACTTCATCCTTTTTCAACGTTTTATACATTTAAAATTTCTGAAAAAATAAACTCAGAGCATGGCGCACAGGCGCCGTACGGCCGTACGACGAATAATATGCGCCGACTATTGCGCATAGGAAGGTTTTCCTGTATTTGTGAAACTATGTATGTGCTTACTAAATAAAAATGCTGGATGTTGGCGAGAAAATTAACGATGATGCATGATACACATGTGGCGAAAATTTTAATTCCTACAATATTACATTCATTTCAATGAAAAAAAAAAATTTTCTTTCGCGCGATAAGTGCGCGGAAATTTTTCTCGCGCCTCTGGGTACAATTCTGACACTAATTATCAAAAACCAAAAATCTGTACATCCCTGTTCCCAAAAATACCGGTACATTACATACCCCTCAAACATTTTGACTGCTGGACATGTCTGATGGTAGTGTGCCTGCCAATGTAGCTTATTTATTGAACCTGTATATTTCCTTTAGGATAGTAAATCAAGACATCCTCTTGCACCAACTTCATGACACCCGACAGTGTAGCATGCTCCTTGAGCCCGACAACGAGACAGAAGAATATGTGGAATTTCATCTACACCATCCCCCATCAGACGCAAGAAGCTATCGTGGCTACGGTGAGTACAGAAAAGCTAATTAGGAGAATAGGAAGAGGGCCAGGTATAAGGAGTACAGATTCCATTGGCTGCAATTTAAACTATCGCCAAATAATTCGAAATCTCTCACCAAATAATTCGAAATCTCTCACCAAATAATTCGAAATCCCTCACCAATTTAAACAGATTTCCTCACCAATTACCTCGAATTACTCACAAATCTTTTCAAACTTAGTATAAGCAAAATATGATTTATCTTAGAATAATTAACGGAATTAAAACACTAGAATTCGAAATATTTCAAGACTCTGGCGAGGAAATCTGATTGAATTGGTGAGAGATTTCGAATTACTTGGTGATGATTTAAATATTCCTCGATTCCAATGGATTATTCGGTCTCAGGTTGCCTAGAATTTTCCTGTAATATTTAGAATTAGAATTCGGCTCTGATGGATGTGCAAGTGAGGATGAGAGTTCGCATCGGCCTGGAAATTACTCTTGTAAAGTTGTATGGGAAACTAAGTTCGTTCTGCACTCCCGCCTAAGGACGGGTCCGGGAAAGTCCCTGGTGTCTCGTGGAATTCAGGTTTGATTTTGGAAGGCCGGGCGGTTTCTGTTGTATTGTAACGTATTACGCACTCTGTTGCAGCTACGTTAAAATAACTTGTTTTTCTGGCAGACCTTACAGGCAACATTGATAGCTTTTGAAGTACTCAATCGAGGGAATATGTATGTGTACAGAGACAGCTCGGGAAATGTGTTTTATTTGCGGTAAGGGTTGGCGTTAAACCGGGCTTAGTGATCATACTTCACCGTTGTATTCTTCGGTTAATTGGGTATTAAATGAATAGCTTGTATCGGGTGCAGGAGCAATATAACGAGACATACAGCGTAGCTGGTGAACACGGCTCTTACAGTGAACAAGGAAAAGCGAATGAAGTTTTCGAGGTAATTATATCTCCAGAGATTTGAATAGAATTATTCAGAGCATGAACCGAGTACTTACTTCAAAGGAGCGGTTACTTTACAGGTACAGGAACCTCGAGCTCGTGCGGGCTCGATCAGCGGAAAGGGGTTCGGGATCCAGGAAAATACAAAAATTATTGACGCGAAAATGGAAGACGTAGTACTTTTACAAGTGCATGGCATAACCGAAGCTGGTATTATTGATATTTATTTTCTCCGTTTCGTTTAGTGTCCGGAACTTATTTGTATTGACTACTTCGTTTTCACCGTAGGGCCAGAAATCAAGGAGCGTCTTGTTCAATCATTACGGAACAAATTAGATGATGCTGTATTGGATATCTTGTCTGTGACATTGGACAGAAACCCTCATTGCAAGCTTACGCCAGAAGATGTACTCTTTGTACAGAAACCTTTCACACCACCCGACAGCATTCTCAAGGTAAGGAGATCTAGTCAACAGAATGCCTGACTGGCCAACTTTCGGTTCTATTCTTAGGCTAACGCTCCTGCCTAACTGAATCCCATGATGTATTACCTCCAGTTCAGTATTTAATCAAGTTCGTTCCCTTCTTTCAGTACCGGGTAAATGCGTACGCCGCCCAACATTTGGCAGCGTTTGCGTACTACTTGCACCAAAATTTACTCCATTACTTCTGCCTGCCTAAATACACAGATATGAAAACCGAACACCATTTCCAGGTAGTACTATGACTCCGACGAGTTCTCCCAAACCTAATACATACGATATCGTACGCAAGCTGCGTGTGCTGAATATTTACGTCAATTTCCTGAACCACTAATTTGCTCCATAGGACTATTCCGGAGTACGAGAGGAAGGAGAGAGGATTGAGAAGACGGTATACTTGTACAATCAAAGTCCCGGCGGAACCGGGAGTCGTGGAATCGCATGTGTTGCGGTGACACTGATAGACTCAATCGGCGAGCCAGTAACGTCGTTGGAATGCAGCCGTCCAGTGCCAACTCCCTACACGAAGCCTTTCAGCGCTAAGGATTTCAACGAGAGAGTAAATACGGAAGAAGTAACGGATGGTAAGTGGTAAGGGAGATTTAGGCGAAAGGATCGGACCTAAGTCCAGATCCAAATGATCACTTTCTCCTTATTAAACCCGAAGCCACAAATTCTGACCTGATGGTTGAGCTCCGAATGTGGAAGCAAGGTCGGATCAATCACGACCTCCTCCGAACCTACTTCTCTACAGCCATCGTTCATTCTCTCTGGGACTTAACGACGGAGTTCTACTTCCTCACGGCCCCACTCTCGTCGGGAGCGCTGCTCGGGTCCGAATTGGGAAACCCCTCTCTCTCCGAGCCAACAACTCCGAGTAAGTTATAGCCTATTATGTTCCAGGGTATGGCAGCTCTTTCAATAGTATTATAATGTACATGGGAGCGTGGTTAGAAGTGGCATGTTACCAACATTACTTTGGAAACAAGTGTAAGCATGATTGGAGTGGTACACTTAGAACGTAAGGAGGTTTCACGCGCTAGAGAGACGAAGGCTGGAGCAAGTATTGTCGTAGTTGAGCGACAAGAAGCGCTGTCTTTGGTGGACCGACGGAGTAGTGCCGTAAATTTAACGGCGACACAGCGCCAGGATACGCCTGACTTTATAGACCCATCAAGGGCCCGTTCCATGTCGTTCACCGGTAATTCCTAAACTATTAAGTCTCACTCTTCAAGCTCGTCCTTGTCTTCCAACTAAGCACCCGTGTTGATTTAATAATACATTTACTGTCCTTTTCCCCGCATTGGAGGCTTCGGTACATAAAACACGCTGCCTGTGTCCACATTGGAGTTACTGTGTATGGGACTTATAATTGATATCGCTTCTCCTCCCAAATTATAAAGTGAAGCGGTGTATACATTTATCAGGAATGGTGGGAAGGGCCTTAGTCTTCGTAGTACTATCTGCATAGCTTCTTAACACACTGCCGTGGGGAAACTCAGCATAGAAATATTTATACATACAATTCTTTCGTTCGGTATGCGTGTAAACCGGTAAATGTGGGAGACTATAAGTTTGGAATTGCGAAAGAGGTTCCTTGTCCTGTTCCGGTCATTCTTGAATAAATTTATGTGCGGTTTCCGAGGTGTCGTGGGTAATTTATTTCCACAACTAATTCGTTTGTGTTGGAAGTATTTAAGGAAGTGTCGTCTTGTGATACACCTACTACAAAAATACTGTCTTCTGGCTTTAAAAAGTGCACATTCTCCAAGAATCGCTGTTTTTGCAATCATTTGTTCTGGCCGCGAATTCAGTACTGGTTTTTTAGCCTTTTTAAATATCAGCATAGTTGTATTATAAATTGAGTATTTATGTGTTGGGCTGTTTTTTGTATTTTACTAGTGTGTAGTCTGTACCCAATGACTTTGTAATTTCACGCTGTACACATCTTGTCACTCGTCCCTTTTCCTTTGCAATTTAATGCGATCAAGCCAATTCCGTCCAAGTTTTGCTGCTAACTTCTGACTTATATTTACATATGACACACAGCTCGAAAATCATCTGGCCTGGATGGCCGAGGTTTCTTGGGAAGGTCTGCTTCCCCGTTGGTTCTTCCGGTAAATCTCATGTATAAAGTGACACATACATACCCAGAAAGTAGCTTAATGTACTAATAATATCGGAACAGGGTATTGGCCATGGGATTTATGCAAAATTGCGCCCACAGATTGATCCTATTCTTGCCGGCCTTAATCGGTAAGCTAAATGTCTTTATCGTTCTTCATTCGAACAGGCTCCTTTATTGAACCGTATTTACCTGGATAGGTTGGAGACAGGAGAGGTAGGTTTCCTGCATGAAAACTACGACCAGCTAATGTTTGAATGGTGTAAGTTTGGGAACCAACTCAACGTTCAGTCCCTTCGGATCATCACAAGCGGTACGTGAAGTAAATACCAGGTGGAGTCGGAATCCCCTTAAGAAATACAAAATTCGGAAAACGCAAAATCCGAGTCGTTAATTTAGGTTTACCCTGCATGGAAAAGAGTTGTTTTATTAGTAAAATTGAAACCTAGATCTTCTCTGGATACATCCTGTGGACATTGTTGTCACTGAGACTGAAAAACTGATCCAGCAAAACGTCCTTGACCATGCCCCACGACAGTTTTGGAGATTTGGATCTAATAGTACGAAATTCGTAGCCGGAGGAGTCAAAATGCTGCATGACTCCAAAATGGAGTCTATTAGGGACCAAGAGATAGAGTACAAAGTCCTTAAGAACAATTTGAAGTATATGAGGAGTGAAGCCGGAAAGGAAGAGATTGATTATCCGGCTGTGCTTCTCTCAATTTTCGAAGACCCTGAGGAGTTCAGCCCTTTGCGCAAGGGAGAGGAGTGTATCGTCATTTCAAGGAACCCTGTTCATTGGAAAGCTTGTACTGGGACCATTGACCCACAAATGTATTTCGAGGAATGTAAGACTATGTATTATATTAGAGCATACCTACCCAAATTCAGCTACTTCAGCTGTTCCATTATTCAGAATCTCCTGAAACCGATTCCTGATAAGAGTTTTTGTAAATTCTCCAAATAGCGTTCAAGAGCCTCTATAAATTTGCTCCAATGATGTCGGCCGCACACGAGCTCGGCTTGGCGTCGTCCTCAACAGTATCACTGGAAAAGCTGATCCGTGGAAACTGGAGGCATGGCCTGGCTTGTCTTGTTACTGAGTCAGAATCTAATCAACACCCAATTCTTATCCCTCGCCAGAGACTCCTAATAGCTAGAGTGACCAGCTCTCAGGTTTGCCCTGTTTCACAGCGAGTATTATGAGTCTAGCGCGACTGCAATAGCAAAGCCTAACCTCTGCGTTTTCTCCCGCAGATATCCTACATTTTCTACAATTGGTCAAAAGAGAGTGCAGATCGGTTACTGGAGGTAACAAAGTTTCTGGCTTTGTGGGTCACGGCAAGATCGAGTCTTTTGAGCTCCATTTATGCACAGAAGGCAGGCTTATTTCATAATCAAGCTGTAGCGAGAAATTCACGCGGGGCCGGAGGATCTTTAGTACGTTTTATTCTTCAATATTCGGCTGGGGAGTAGGGCGGAGTTGAAGGCGGAGCCAGAAGATATTATAAGAATTATTTATGCGAATTTCAACTTTTAAGTCAGTTATGGTAGATAACGTTTGAAGTGGGATCGTACCATCTCTTGATTTTCCAGGATCTAAAACTACGAACTGGCAAACCATTTTTTAGAAATTAAAGGACGTGCAGATCAAAAGAGGAGCATTTGCTCGGATCAAAAGCGTAGCTCCGCCTACTCCCCAGCCAAATACAAATTATACACTACAAATTAGGGGTTTCAGTCTCAAGTGGCCTCAAGGGATTTTTGAGTGTCGAGACTTCGAGACTTCGAGACTCTAGACTTCGAGACTTCGGGACTCTAGGCTTCGAGGTCTCGAGACTTTCGAGACTCGGTCTCGAAATTAAAAACCTTTACCAGCCTCTTTTAAACTAATATTTTTGGTTAAAAACCAGGTTTATTTTGTCAATGAATTTATTACACTGAAAAGCGTTCGAGATTATTAACAATTGATTTACAGCAAAAAAGATAACGCTGTGTGAATGTATTATTACGTGTAAATTGTATGTATCTTTTATTTTTAAAGAATAGTGGAGTAGTGCTATTGTACTATACGGATATACTTTCTCTATTGAAACTTCATAAGAGATCTATAAAAGAAAAGATCATCAAGGTCTTTCGATGATTTTGTGTATCGTTATCCTAGTGATCTAGGAGACGTTGAAAACGCTCAAAATTATTTGAGAATGGATTCTTGACTGATCTTTAACGCTGAATCCGAATTTTAACGTCATTTTTGGAATCAGATCCCGGTTGACCCGGAAAAACCGAAAAAGTCGAATTTCGGATCGTGTGGATGAAGTTAGTTTTTTATGAAACGTATATATAAAGATAGTCCGTTTGATCATAAAAATAGAATTTTTAATTATTCCGGGTCATTAGTGACCTCCACGAATTCGGTTTATCGGGTTAATTGACCTTTAAAAAATAAATAGACATCAGATTCAGAATCAGCTTCCTCGATAATGCTAGAATCGATATAAAACACATCGAAATTGAACACTTTTTGTTTTGACCTGGATGACCTTTGGCGGGTCACCATTTAGATTCCATAGGAATCCGTGCTAATTTCTCGACGCTTTCTTATTGGCACCTAGTCACTTAACAATAAATTTATCAAGGTCATCTTTGATCATGTTTAACTCGAATGGCACACGCTTCCAAAGTCGAACAAATAATTCTGGCGAAAATGAAAGGGTAATCACACTATAAAAGTTTTACAAGGTAACTACATCTAACTTTTGATTCCGTCTTTGGACCATATGTGCTTACCTGGAACAATACGTTTCAGAAAGCGTCGAGAAATTAGTGCGGACTCGTATGGAATCTAAATGATGACCCGTCAAAGGTCACCCAGGTCAAAACAAAAAGTGTTCGATTTCGATGTGTTTTATATCGATTCTAGCATTATCGAGGATGCTGATTCTGAATCTGATGTCCATTTATTTTTTAAAGGTCAATTAACCCGAAAAACCGAATTCGGGGAGGTCAATTATGACCCGGAATAATTAAAAATTATATTTTTATAATCAAACCGATTATCTTTATCTGTATGTTGTGCGTGTGCGTGAAAAACGAACTTCATCCACACGATCCGAAATTCGGGTTTTTCGGTTTTTCCGGGTCAACGAGGACCTGATTCCAAAAATGACCTTAAAATTCGGATTCAGCGTTAAAAATCAGTCAAGAATCCGTTCTCAAATAATTTTGAGAACTAGATCACTGTGTAGCGATTGAATTTACGTTCGAAGTTATACAAATCAAGACTTATCGCAGCCAAATTGTGCGGCTTATAGCTTTAAAGGATACCTTGTGTGGGCGATACATTTAACAGCATCAACTAGCTCTAGCTATGTAATATAGCCGGTACAAGATTGGTACGATGTGCGCATAACAGTCGACAATGTTCAGATTTGTCATTGTGAGATGTTAAAGTTTTATGCTAAGTGTGCTTATGCTTTATTTGTGTGGTTGCGAATGATAAAGATGCATATACAGTAATCTAATAGTTTGTCTCCATTTTGAAAAAATGCTCGGTCTCGAAAATCGAGACTTCGTTTCTAGACTTTCGAGATTTCGAGATCAGGACTATTTTGAGAATTTCGAGACCAAGAGTTTCGAGACTGGAACCCCTACTACACATAATTGTCGCGCATTGTGTGCTGGTTTTATGTTACGTATATGTACGATCCTTCACTGTAGGACTTTAACCCTTTTGTATGTGGTGGGATTGAAATTGACATACTTCTGCGACACCAAGCACCACCTAAGGAACTTTCCCCTTCCCGTCTTAGTAATTTAAAAAAAAAAAAATCCGCAAAGTCTCTGTCTCCATTCCTCGAATGCTTCCGGTAAGTAGTTATTGACTTCCATTCTTCTATTAGGTGCAGCAGGTCCTATTCACCAGATTTTTATTTGGTTTGATTGCTTCTAAAACCTTAATTTTTACCGTTGGATCTTCACAGGAATATCAAGCATCAGGCTGCCATTCTACAACCACCGGACACTACTCTAAACCCATTAAAGTCACATGGGGACCAAATTATCCCAATACGAACATCCGACAAGTCAGGTACGTGACTTTGCCGTTTCAGTAGTTAATTACTTCCTTTTTGTGGCAATACTAACTTGTTAATTATGTTTCGTTAGAATTTAAGAACAACATATTTGAATATTGGCTTTCGAGAGGTCCAAGCGGTTCCAGTGTGATTGGCGCAGAAGCTATTGAAGCCTTCAAGCAGGCTGCTCGAATAATTCACTACTGCTTAAGCCCTATTTTATTCCTACCAAGGTGAGCCTTGAGCCTGTTCTCCCATTTTGTAAAAGTTAGGTATTTCCTTTAACCATTAACTTGTCTGTTCTGCTGAAGATGGCGGAGAGATGTTGCCTCTACTCGAGACTACACTATTGGAACCTATAAGAAAACCAAAATTCCGGAGACTAAGCGGCTGAGCATGCAAGCTAAAGTACGACTAAGTCGTTGATCGTTCGGTCCTGAACCGAACTGACTCTCAGTTCCAAATAAACGGAGACAACACCGGTTCGGTTCGGGTTCGGTCCTGTGCTTGCTTGCGCTTCGGCTCCAGTTCTAGGTCGATTAGAACTGAACCGACCCAAAACTACCATAAATTGGTATTCACAGGGATAATATTTCGTATTTGATCATTGTTTATGTTGTACTATCACTATTGGGAAGTTCTCCTGAGAAGTTGTTACATACACTCCCGTGGTAAATAAATAGCAGTAAAACCTTCCGAGGGCATTGGCTTCCATCCTTTTGACAGCCGATGAATTTGGATCTATTAGACCTAAGGTGCAGGGAGGTACCCTAACCCAAAGCGGAACATATTGCATTTTTAATTTTTAACGCTGAAAAAATAAGGAATACCTACATATTTCTGATATTTTTACTGTACTTACCTGTTAAACTTATTTTGTTGATCCAAAGTTTAAAATCTATTATATCCTATTGGTATTCTCTGAACACGGTGATAAGTTATTATTTATAGCGACGGAAATTATAACGATGTAGTAGAGGCTCAGCAATTAATTATTTCCGAAAAATTCAGCAAATGATTTTTTTTTCCGCGTCTGGGTTCGGTCTGCGGCGGTTCCGATTCGGGATCGATGAGAGCCATAGAGAGATGAGAGAGTGCGACTGTTCGTCTACATACATAGAATGATCCTACTTGTTGTTATTTGATATTTGGCTTATTCATGTCTTCCGTCTTCCTTTTCAGACGGATGCTGACCGATCGCGACATGGGTCTGGTGCTTCGCAGAAGAGCGAATCAAGTAAAACAAAGAGCAGGACTTCCATTCTGGGTCGCTGGCGGAACTCCTCTTCCCAACTAAGTCAAGACAGCCAACCGCCGAGTGCTGCGCATTCCCTGGTCAACCTGTGTGCGAAGAAGGCGGACGAGAAGTGGCACTCGACTCTCTGCGAAAGTTTTATCCAGGAATACATCAATTACTTGCAGTGGAATGGCTTCTTGCCGGTTCATGTTAGGAATGGAACAAAGGCACTGTGCCAGAATGAGGGAGATGCTGGGAGAACCAGAAACTTTAGTGGGGCGAGTGGCCTCTCGTCGAGCTCTTCCCAGTCTGGACAGGCATCTTCCAGTCATTATTTACAGAGACAATATTTCGGGGGAATTATTTTATTCGAAGTGGGCCTATCTGAGCCGTTCTTTTATGCCAAAATCCATGCGCTCGAGGCCTCCAGGAAAAAGGCTTGGAAAAGCGCCGCCAGCTGCCAGGTTACTACTACTTCATATATATACAAAAGTATCCCGAGATTATGTAACCACTTTTTAGTTATTGTTTTAAAGATATAGGGGCAACCTGAAACTGTGAGCTCTGGCATGGATGTAGTAAAAACATAACACACAAGTAACGACCTCGCCTTCGGCTCGTGTCTTATACTTCCGCTCGCAGCTTCGCCGCTTAGCACGGTTGGCTCTACGCTTGGAACGAATTAGTACAAATATTTCGATTAATAAATAAATTGATAAATT
>JAQFZY010000699.1:0-22718 GCA_034696285.1 Hypogastrura burkilli | reverse complement strand
TCCTTGACCCTAAAAATCCCATGTCAGAACTTGGACTTCGTATTGGGCATAACTTTTTGCTGGCGGAGTTTGGTTGGGTGGAGAAATGCGTGCTGTAGGTTCATGACGGTGAAAACTATGTCATAATATTATATTGGTTAGATTAATTTTTAAATAATTTGCTAGCGGGCCCAGAACCAGAAATGCTGGTGCCTAAGAGTGTACCTAGTGCAACAATCACATTTTCAAAACATTTTTATACTGCGTATGGTATCATAACATAACTCAGTAGGTACTCCAAATAATAAGCTGCATTTTAATTAGTCCTGGAAATAACCTCCGTATCCATATTTGTAAAAAAATCCGGATGTATTTTGTTTTTTTCGGATTTGGGGATCGAACATCTGCTTAAATCTACTTTGTTTGGGCTCAAAAAATTCAAGCCCGTATTCGGTTTATTAGTATTTATTTAAAACCCTGATTTTTGGTGATCTGTAGATTGAGTTGACGTATTTTGCCGCCGAGTCCCTGTCTCGTCTCACTTCCTGTCGGGACATTGAACTTTTGACTAGAAGTTCGATCGGGGCTTCTCCACAACGCAGGACACTCTCACTTTTCAAAGGGAAAAAGGCGCGGGCGGGCCAACTCTCGTCAACTGACAATAATAACAGAGAACAAAAGGAAATTCCTGAACCTTCTCTTTTCTGCTAACTTAAACTTAAACTCAGTGTCAAGTGTCGAAGTGTCACTACGTCAAGTTCAACGAAAACTCATCACAAGTTACTACAATAATGTATCGCCACTTCATGGAGGAGCCCGAGTCCCCGGAGACCAGCCCTAAAGGCAGGGTCATCATGGCAATGACAATGTCAAACTCAGCCTCATTCAGTAAGTTCTAAGTTTGAGCCTGTCAGCTGTGCTTATAATTGTGATCACTGATCACTAATTACAATGCACTGAATCGCTATGTTGTCACAGTTTGAAAGCTGAATATTAGTGCTGCACAAAAAATATAGACTTTAGCCCGTTATGCATAAAATATGCAAATGAGCAAATAAAGAATAAGGAATGTTTGACCTATTGTATGGATTCAATTATTCCAGGCCGCCTGAAGGATGACCCCAGTGGCCTTTCCTCTCTCCAAGGAATCAATGAGGTGTCCCTGGCCACCCTCCGACTCAGTAGCAGTAGCTCCAGCGAGTCTGAGTCTGACTTCTTCGACCTCGATGACACCCTCCGCGAGAACAACGTCGAGGACAAACTCAACGCCCTCCTTAGCACTTCGGCTCTCAAATGTCAAACCATTGCTCAGAGGGCAAAAAATGTTGAGCATGAGTTTCGCCTGTACTACGACCAGAGCGTTAAATTCAGGGCGGCTGCCAAGGCGGAAAAAACGAGGATGCTGGACGCTCGGCTGGAGGAGCTGAAGGCTGAAGATCTCGCTACAGCGGCCGAGCTAGAGGCCGTTGAGAAGGAACTCAACGAGATTACGCTGAGAAAGACGGCTTCCTGGAGGCAGGTTCGGTCTGACCTTGGAATAGCTACGAACCAGCTCGGTAAGTTGTGCCGGATTTAATTAGCACTTAAGGCAGTTCTTACTTCAATTGACTTGTGCTGCTTTTCTATACAGTGAAAGCGGAGAAGCGCTTAGAGGAGCGCCGGAAAGTTTCAACGGCTCAGAAGCGCTTCCTTCAGAAGGCAGGCATTAGTTTTGGATTCAGCGATGATGGGATCCACAAGTCTGTCGGCTTCACGGACATTGTTGGGAACGAAAATAGTAACTTATACTTTTCTCTGTTGCAGTTACCTGCGTTCAAAGGTGAGCCTGCCTTGTATTTAATTCTGTCCAATAAATATAGAATTCAGTACAACATAACGTATGGAAATGTGCACCCCTAGACGGTCGTCAAAGAATATGACTCAGGTCGGGTATGGAAGTTGACTCGAGTATAAACCAACTAATCAATTTGTGGCCAACATCTTTATTTTCTGCTCATTTGCATATTTTATCGAATCGAAAGTCTGTATTTTTTGGACAGCAGTAATAGTAAGTCAATTAAATTCAATATGATTGTTTCTTTTGTTGGTTCCAGTGTATCAGGCTGTCCCTCACTTTAAGGAATTTGATGAGCTGGCCGCAGAAGTGAATGAATCTCAAGACTTCATCAAGCTCCTCAACAAGACCCATGAGTACTTTACAAGGGACGGGCAGATCAAGGCTAAGGATTTGGAAGAATTCGCATCTCCGCCGATACCCTACCTGGCTCAGAGCAAGCTGCTGCGTCAGTGATTCCTTTAAAATTTAAAATGACTAGACTACTTGGCTAACAGGATGGGAGAATTCAGACTTATAACTGCAACAACCTGTATCGCTTAAACTGTTCATTTACCTTTACAAATTAAAATTAGTGTTGCATTGCATACGTAGTATGAACTATGAACTTCGTAAATTAACTAATCATACATATCTATATATAGTTTTTCGTGATTCGTATTAAGTCGAAGCGTACAAGTGTGCTTAGTATTTGTAGCATACTTGTGTATTCTCGAAAAATGGTGTCAAGATTTAGACAACCGTAAATAATTCCTGTAACTTTATTTCTTTTGTATCTGGCTTAAATTAAGTTTACATTCTAGTAGTTTACTTTTTAATACCTACTTGATAATATTCTAGGAATATAAATACATAAATAGTAAATTCTCACTATCTCAGTATTTCAGTGTGAACTGTGAACGTGAACATTTCTTTGACTGTTTTTCCTCTGTCCGCAGTCGTGACGCTGGAAAGCGCTTAATCATGCATTGTAATGATTATATAATCAGTCTTACGTTACGTATTGTCTGTGTGGTAGGCTAGAAGCATTACCTCTTATCGTACCGCAGTGAAAATTATTTTTACTTTTACTGTCTACCGGTGATTATGTCTGTAATTGTAATTAGGCTTAATTATCTTGGCAGAGTCGAAGGTTCCCAAGTGCCTCTTTTGTAATTCTAGCTGACAATAAACAATAATACTGTCCAAAAAGTATAGATTTGATTCCAAAATAAAGTAGACAGTGAAGCAAGGTGTATAAATGAATAAATTTGTACAGCCTATACTGACACTGACGTAATGCTTTAAGTTCTCATAATGTGGTAGATATTGACTTTTCTATGCAGGAGGTGGACACGGAATCCCAAATGAATCCAAAATTCAAGTGAGCTCAAGTACTATTTGCTGAGAGTTACGTACTTACTCCGCATATTCCTCAGCATAATTTGCTAATTCATACAAGTAGCAAGTAGTGGTAGCGCATACTTAATTATATCCGTTCTTTATGTAATTTATGTAAATACTGGTCATGTCTCTCCAGTTCCAGGCTACCTTTAGCAGAATTAGTCATTTTTGTGTGGCTTTATTTGCTTAGCGTGCCATTCGTCCTAAAATCTTGGTGGGCTGTGTGCTGCCGCTGCCATGAGCTATGAGTGCAGTGTCTCCTTATGAATGTCAAATTAAGAAGGTACAAAAGGTTAAGGAGTACCAGTTCGTAAATATGTGTCGGTTAAATTGAACCTTCTGGAAATTTCTTTGCCAGTTTCAGAGATAATTTCGCAAGGCTAGCTTATGTTGTATTTGACACTATTATTATTGTTCGGAATTTAAAATAACTGACAATTACATTACGTTAATTTACTCCTCATGAGCTTGACAGTTTAACACGTACAGGTACAGGTAGTACACAATTTTTTTGAAAATCCTTCAAAAACAACGGTTTAGGCTTCGGTCATTATTAAGGTCGACAATTAAGGGCTTTCGCCTTTAAAAACAAAAACAAGAAAAACAAACTACATTTTAGAGTGAAATCCTGAATTGTATATGTAATATGTATAGTAAAAATTAGTAAAAATCATATTTTAGAGTGAAAATCGTGAATTGTAAATCATTCCTGACGTCAAAAATTAATCATGACTTTTTTAAAGTGAAAGTCCTACATTTTAAGGTAAAAATAATTCTTACAGTAGAAATCCAGTATTTTAAATTGAAAAGCCTGATTTTTATGGTGAAAAGCGTGATATTGTAATAAAAATCATGAATTTTTCTTAAAAACCGTCCGTTAAAATAATTCTGATTTTTTTAAAATCATAAATTGTATTGGGTTTTGTAATATTTTTGATGCAGAACCAGGCGACGGGTGCTCTACTAACCATAGATCCTTAAAAGCAGCACGTTTTTAAAAAATAAAAAAACTCGCTTTGATTTAAATCAGTGATTTATATCAAACAACCCTGTTCAAAACCTTGAGTAAAAAACGACGCTGTTTTCGCATACGAGTAGTAAAGCTTTGGATCAAGAAGCATTAGGAAATTCTGCTCAAATATATATTTTCGACCAGCACTAATCTAAAATGTCATTTAAGGTGACATGAAAATTGCGTAACATAAATTCTGACTCCTCTCGCTCTCCCTGCACCTGCACCCGTTTGTATTCTGATTTGTGATTAGCTGTACAATACAAATTACAAATTACTGACGCTAATGATTCAATATCCTCTGATTTACGCTTCTATATTGTAGGACTGTTCCTAACTAAGTGGACCGGGCTCGATTAATTCAAATGACACAGAAACAGAGAAACGCACTTTGGGTTAATTGTTGTGCCGGATCCCTTTAAACCTGTTAAGTGCCTTCCTGTCTACTCTTTGCATGATTAAAGGCCTGATTTATAAGTCGGGGATCCTTCCGTGACTACCAAGTAAGAAGTAACCAAAAGTCTTGAATTTGACAAAAAGTTGCAAATACAAGTAAAATTGCCAAATATTCCATGCATGAATGGAATGATGATGCGGGCCCCTTGTTCCTCTTCTTATTCAATTCTCCTCTTTTTACACAAGTTACAGGTTAAGGCGAATAGTAAACCAGACACAATTAATGTCTTAAATGCTCACGATCCCCAATTCAGTTTAATGCCTGAGCTGGTGAGCTGACAGCTACACGTTACATCACTCAATTAACTTTTACGACAGCTTTTAGCTTGAAGCCAACCGGTCTAACGTGATCCTATAGCCTAGAAGTGACAAAGGCCTGGTTATGCACTGACGTTCCCATGCTGTTCATTCATACAGAGGATCAATTGAACTGCAAATTGCGAAAATTGATTTATATTGGATAGATTTTCCAGATTTAGATACGTTCTCACTATTTCGGTGTGAAGAATTTTGTATGGCTATAGCTAAAATTCTTCGACCGGTAAATAGCACAATTTCCCGAAAAAAAGTAGACTTTCCCCGAGAGTTAATTAGTTAAAAATGACAATTACCGAACTAACATTTAACTGTTTATTAAATATGGTTGCATAATGTATCTGCGGCCTTCCGACCGGCTCTTTAATTATTCAATGTATAAAAATGTAATATTTCAAAGAATTTGTAATATTTGCCTAATTGAGTATAAACATTGCAAAAACCATTCCGCAGATTTATACTTTTTACGGATTCGAGCTATTTCCTTTTTCAGAAACATTTACTCTTTTTCCCGAAAAATCTACCTTTTTTTTCGGAAAAAGTCTGCATTTGTATAGGAAAAATCGACTTTTTTTTTTGGAAAAATCTACATTTTTTCCAGCACAAACAATACAGGCCCTTTATTTGGGTCATCTGACCCCTCATCTCTATTTTGAGTGATTCATTCCCATGGAATTTCGGCCACTTACCTGCTGGCAGAGCCTCCAAGCCGAAGGGCAGGATATTGCGAAGGAATAAGAATTCCTCACTTGCCTCCATCTCGTCAACATCTTCTTCGTCTTCTTGGAAAAAATATCGCAAGCGCATGATTTATGCCTCAGATCATCATTGGGCTCCTCCACAGTCGGGAATTGGGAGGGACTCCATGCAATTGTTAATCTGAGCGGCCTACAAGTCCATTGCACTCCAATCTATTGTCGTGACTGTCTAAATATCAGATTTATCGTACATACGTTAACCTAACACTTGTTCCCTTACTCAATACTAACAAAAAGAGCCGGCGTGAATTAGCAAACGTAAATATTTAGTAGCTGTAGCCCTACTGCCACGTAGACTGTAGACAATAGGCTCTAGAGGTGACATCCCCAAATTGAGACCAACTACTGTGTACTGTATAAGTATATTGTATTCTATTGTATTATTACTATAAGCGTTGACCAATCGAGAGATGGCTTTATTTAATTGGCCGTTGGCCCTATGCCTCATATTTACTTGGTAAATTGAGAATTGTTCTCAGAACAGCTCAAGCCAAACAATGTGTTGATGCCAAGAGTACAGGCAGAGCATTAGAACAGAGTTCGGACTCCTTGTGTTCTTCCTTATGCGAAATCCAACCCTTGCTGGCTCGTTTACTTATTGCGAATTCCGATGGCCGTAAACCCGTACCATTCTGTGCACATGCATTAGCCTTTCATTGAACTTTTGACTTGCAGAGTTCTCATCCCAAATAAGAATGGGACGCCATGCCCAATCCATGCATTTATTCGCATTCTTGAGCATTGTAGATTGTAGATTGGAGCCCTCGACCATGTAATTTATTCGGGAACATTATCTTGGGCTTATGATTAATGGCTTAGTGGCCTATGTACGGTATGAGGGATGACACGGAGTATTATTACGCCCAACCATTACACGGTGCGGAAAATAGCATTAGTATTTTAAATCCATGGCATATGTTTGCAATTTGCAGGAATGCCAAAGCCTTTAATTTTTTAATTACTTAATAATCACGCCGCATGAAAAATATTGTTTTAAACCAGAATGAAATTAAACTAAACGAAAAAGATTTTAATTGTGGGAATTTCAGCCTTTCATGAAGGAAGTCAACATTTGTATACACGACTAAACAGGACAATTATAATGTTTAATGGCTGCCATTTAAACGATCACCAATTAATTCGAAATCTCTCACCAATTAAACCAGATTTTCTCACCAAGTACAGCAAGTTACTCACCAATCATTGGAAACTTATTATGAGGGGAAGATTATTTATTTTACCTACAAGAATTCACGGAATTAAAATTTTCTTATTTGAAATATTTGAAAACCTTGGTGAGGAAATCCGTTCTAATTGGTAAGAGATTTCGAATTAATTGGTGATCGTTCAAATATTCCTTATAAGTTTTTTTTCATTAACCAAAGCTTCAAACAGTAAAATGTTAAGATAAGGAAGTTCAATAAAAGAATTGTTATTTTACAAATTATAATTATTATAATTACTTTATATTCACGCTGCATACAAACTAATATTTATAAGTTAAAATTATTCAAACATACCTTACAAAATAAGCTTTTAATTTCTATCCCAACCATCTTTATTGGTAGGAATATTTTATTGTAGAAGCAATATTTTTATGCATCACCAAATACAAGCTAAGTTTAATGTATTACAGAAACATAGCTTTGCCCTAAAACTGTAATATTCAGCGGACTAAATTAATTTATTTTTGTCAAAGCCCAACCTAATATAAGGAAAACTGACTCAACGACACGAATACTGACATTTCGGCAAGAATCTATATTTCTTCCGGCCTAAAGTACAATTTCCCGTCAAGTTCAAGAGCCCCTATACTACTCCCTGCTGCTAATGTTAGTAAATAGGATCATGGACTCCATTATGGGAATCCATTGCGAAGCCAGCAGGAAGGATGAAGGATCTAGATTCTGAATCTACATGGAGCCTCATTACCATTTACCAAAATCCAAGCCTACGCTCCTTCGTCTTAGTCATACAAGCAATAATACAGTAAGTTTTGAGTTCCTACTTACATTTTTGTAATTTGCAACCGAGCCCACGCGGAATCCTGCATAATGGAAATGGATAGTGCGTTTAGATGCGGGAAAAGGCGTTGAGAGGGAAATTCCATTCACATGTTAATCTACGTGACGAAGTGCCTGCAGTTACGTTAAGCACCTTCCGCCTTTAATTGAAGGTAGTACTGCCAGTACCTAAGAGGCCACAAAATTTAAGGAATAACATGGAGAGGCACGTCCAGCGTCTGGCCTAAAGCTCTACCTGGCCTGTATTACAGTGAATACAATAGGCAGGCACAGAATATGCTGAAGAGCTCATAAAGATTAGCCTAATGTGTTTGGTCAATATCAATACTACAATGTTGAGGGACGGATAGTTCTGGTTCTGCCTAGAGTCTCTATATTTTTTTTAATACTGGCCAGGCACAGCTACAGATTTAACTTTAAGAAACTAACCAAACCGAGCATAACTCTTTTTTTTTTCGTTAAAAATTTCATACTAATAATCCCACAACAAAATTATAAATTTTAGCCACAAATATTAAAAGCGAAATTTAAAATACATATAAAGTAAGACGCATTCGGCCAACGTATCTTTCTTTAGTTAGTATCGGGTCAGTTTGGTAAACATTTTGGTTAGGTTGGGTTATATTGGGTTAGGTTAGGTTAGGTTAAGCATTAACAAGAAACAATTTTCGCCATGTTGCTTTTTCGACAAACTGCCCGTAAATCTCATAAAATCCAGCCTTTTTTGTTTAATTATTATATTATACTATTATTCTAATGTCATTTTTGGAACACAAACCTAAATCGGGCATTACTTAATTCTTGACATTCATTGACGGCTAACCGCCGATCATAAGCTCTGTTTTTATTTATTTATATTATTCCGTAAATTTCCTTAAAAAGTTACCCGCTTCCGGTTTCCTCTGATTGCGTTTAGATTCGAGTCCCTCTTTGCCAATCCGTAATATTTGAAGGGATTTTCCAAATGTATCTAGACGCGACATATTTTACTTAATTCAGTAATTCCAAGTGAAACTGACGCCTAAATCCCAATGGACCATTAAGTATTGCATTAGACATTATGGTGTGGGAAGGGATCCGGCACATTGAATTTCCTATTTTTATGCATATTTTCACCCTTCATAACACTGCAGCCGCATTTGCAATAACCTTCCCAAGTTCCCAGGATTTTCCCCAATTCTAATAATACAGTACTATCTACTACTCTTGTGAAACTGTATAGGTAGTATTCTAACTATATGTAGGTAACATTCAAATAACACTGCTATGGGTCAAGAGGAGAAAACGTGGATCTCCATAATGTTACAGGATTTGGATTCAACATTTAGCTCCACTTAGAATGCAAAATGCAAGGAAGGGGAGAGACAGGGCAAGGTACTCCAGCCGTCCAGCCTATAAAGCATTCCAAAGGCTTCCTGACTTTTAGGACTTCTTTCCCTTCCAGCCCTTTAAATATTACGGGCAGGGCATCCATCCCTTACTATAAAATTGTAGGTTGGTCTGTTTGTCTGTGCAAGTGTTTTACCACAACTACACGAATCATGTCAATCAATTATCTACTTTTTCATTGGAATTTGTTATTCTTTTTAAATATTTAAAAGTATTTTGAATTGATTTGTTGTTTTTTTAAAGCATTTTTATTTACCTTTAACCGCGCCTCAAAATTTCATGTGAATACAACTTTTGACATTTGAGCCAAAGGAGCTCAGTTTTGGCAAACCGGTTGGAACAATAGTGCCTGACGCCTCGAATAGGGATTCGTTGAGACAATAGTGCTCGGGTCAGCTTTCTTGGTACCACTACAAGATATTTGGGCCCAGGGTAATCTACTTAGCTAATACATATTAACATATCTAGGAAGCATTTTGTACTAAACCATGTTAAAATTGCATTGATCGGGCGAAAACTATATAAAATAATTGATGATGATGATTGATGATGAGTGCTCGGACCAGGTTTGTATGGCTGAGTGGTACCTGCTACCCCAAGTGCCAGATCGAGGAGTTCTCTAACACACTAATGCTGGGATGGAACTTTTCTGAAACAATAGTGCTTGGATCAGGTTCGCAGTGTCTCAATGGTACCCAGAGCGCCGAATGGGGGACTGTTGTGAAATAATAGTGCTCTGATCGGTTTTCTTTGAATAAATAGTGCTCAACCGGATTTGAGTGGGCTCAATAGTATCCGTAATGCCGAATAAGAGATTCCTGTGAAGTAATAGTGCGCAAATCAGACATCGATGAGACAATAGTTCTCGTATCCGGCTTTTTTTAGACAGTACTGGTTCAACTATGTTTGATTCGGCTCAATGGTATCCAGAGCAATGAATAGAGACGGCTGTGAAGCAATAGTGCTCGGATCGGTCTTCTTTGAAACAATAATGCTCGGATTTGTGTGGGCTCAATGGCACCCGTAAAGCTGAATCTGAGACAGATGTGAAACGATAATACTCAAATTGGAAACCGTTGAGGCAATAGTGTTCGGATCTGGTTTTTTGAGACAACAGTGCTTGGATTTGACTTTATGAGACAATAGTGTTTGCATCTGTCTTTTTTTAGACAATAGTGTTTGCATCTGATTTTTTTTAAACAAATAGAGCGTTGGATCTGACTTTTTGAGATAATAGTGCTCGGCTCTGGCTTTTTGAGACAATAGTGCTCGAACTGTGTTTCTTCGTTGTGCTCAATCGTACCCGGAGCGCCGAATAGTGGGGTACCTACTGTGAAACAATAGTGTTAGAATTGTGTTTGCATGAGCAAAATGGTACCCGGTGAAGGAATCATGTTTATTTAACACAATAGTGCTCGGTATAGATTTGTATGCACCCGTATAATGATTTGAAACATTCCTATCCACTTCTGGACCGTAAGTCGGGGAATTCGCTAGCACTGCGTATAAGCTCATCCAGCAGGCTATGTATCTGTACATGTACATCTCCATTGTTACTTAGAATCCACACTTGCAGAGAGGCCTGGCCAGGAACAATAAGCATTCAATTGTGGTTCTGGTTCTCAGGTGAGGCTGCTCCGAGCCCAAGCCTCTCCATCTCCACACCATACCCTATACAGGTAAGATAATGTGGGAAAAAAGGAAGAAGGTACTAAAAACCTTTCCTCGTGCATTCTATCTCACCTTTTTTCCCCTTACAGCTTGCCTTCATTAGGCTACAGTCGGTGGTTGTGGAAACAAGAGCTGCACCGGCTTGAGTCACCCTTCTTCTAGTAGATTTACAATAGGAAGCTACGGCCTTTCCAGCCCGTCATCTCCACTATTCAATTTCAATTTTAACTTTCATTTTTAAAAGAGTCTCATAATTTTAATTTAATTTTAGAACTTGAGCCTCGGCTCAGTTAGCTCGCTCGTGCGTAGCTCCTTAAGTCTACAACCTAATCCTATTAAGTGTAACAAACAATGAATTCATACAGTAGTGGAGCCTAGTCCAACTTTTACTTTTTGATCTTATGGGAACTTCTGTGGACCTCTTATTCATAATTCAAGTGACAGCAGTTACAAGGGACACCCAAATTGTGTAATTCTTGAGGGAGTGAAAGGTGAGGCGTGACGAGAGGCTTCGGAGATGGATATTAATACGGTGCCCTTTTAAGGGAAATTATCACTGTTTGGATTGACTTGTGAAGTGACACACATTATCCGTCCGCGGACATAAACGATATATTGACTCAGTTCGACTAATACTTCCTTCAGTTTGGATTGGAGTCTTCCATGGGACAGATATTCGGGAGTACGGGTTTGGTGTAATGCTCGGAAAAACCGGTAAGTTTGCATTGTTTTGACATTATATTTTATTTTGAAATTATATTAGGAAAACTCTGGCTGGTCACTTTTCAGCCGAAAAATTGTAAACTTGTAATTTATACATACATACTTTACCACAGTGCATATTTTTTTGGAAAAATTGACACGGGAAAGGCAGAAATTCGCGAAATAATTTTTTTCGCACTGTTTATACACACAAATACGAAGGCTATTTCTAGGACTAATTAAAATCATTACCGCCTTATATTCCTTTAAAAAAAAATAATTTTTTTTTTAAAAATAAATTAATTTTAACTTCAAAATTTTAACTCTGTAATCATGATTTTAATTTACTAGATACATAATTTATTATTATAAGCATAAGCATTTCAAAACATTTTTTCGTGAATTTCTACTTTTTCCTGTACTTATCGACTTATTTTGTTCAGGTAAAATCTACATTCCGCTGATTTCTACTTTTTTCTGGGAAAGCCTTTTTTTTCCGGCTCGAAAAATGCAGGTTAAGATATATTTTTTTGCCGGCTCAAAATTACATCCAACATCTTTTCGTGCGGTTTGGTTTAGGTTTTGGTTAGCGTCTATCTCGTCCCGTCTCTTATTACGCTTCGCCGACTTCTCCAGCCCTTTCTTGACGCTTTTCCGCTTGAAAGGTCCCGTGGAATTTATGCGTTCCAAAATTGCATTTTCTTCTTACAGATCACAGCTCCTCGATCATTAGATCATAAAATTTTAAGTATCGGCATAAGTTTACACCTTAGAGGATTTGCATACACCCAAATAGTATAAAGTATAATAGCGCTATAAACTTCACTTATTCCAATAAAGAACAGATCATCGTTCTCTATCGTAATCGCTTCTATCTTAAACTAACTCTTAAAGCTATAAACTTGATATTATCCCATGTGCATAATATTCCATGGCGTTACAGTTGCGAATTAGTACTGGTACTGCAAATTGCATTATGGTATTTGTGGGATTTCCCTTGCCCGAACCCTGCACTTCCAGGTATTAAATAGGCGGCTCGTCGGTATAGATGCAAATATCTGCATAGGCCTGCTAATAAGCAATTCGCAAGGCCGTGCGAACAAAAGTGATGTCGTTCCCTAGTAGGAATCTGACGGGCGGAGAGTTTGACAGGTTGGGCTTGGCGAAAAGGTTCCCATTTGACATATATTTGTTATGCAAATATTAGGCGAGCCACAGCAACCTTTGTCACAGCCAAAAGTCAATATGCAAAATGGGTCAGTAGCCTATTGCGAAATCAGCATATAATAGGGTGTCACTCGTATCTCCATGATATATTCCCGTCACATATTAAAATATTAGTACGTGCATAAAGATAGTATTACAAGCTTTTTTTACAATTACGCCAAGTGCCAAACTTAGTTTAAAAAGGCTTGCAAATATTTAAATATGCATTTTGAAACGGATTTCTGTCTACAAATAATTTTTGAGAAAAACTGGCCAAACGTAACTCAATCGGGCCTGAACTATCGTATCCAACATAATCTATATACTATCCAATGTTCTTAAATGACGAAAACAATCAGATAAAATTACTTCTGCCCAAAACAATGTCTGGAAATGTACAGATCCAGATGTTAACTGAAGAACGTGACTCAGGTCGGGCATGGAATATGAAATGGGCATAAATGCGGTATAAACCGACAAAAACTGTGTCCAACATCTATGTAGCATTTCCTAATTTCCATATTTTGGGTCTTTAATTTTTTGATAGCACGAATATTAAATCTACTGTCATCGGCCATTGTCGAGAGTGGTCCGTGTTCAAATAGTAGTTAAATGCCATTTATCATTTTTAAATTTAATATAATGCAAATAAGCTGTAAATGAATAATTAGGTGTGTCTCGTATTGCTGTTGTACAGGGACAAGTTTCGGGACCAAAGTCCGGAAATTTCGGGACTCTTTTGAGTCACAGTCCCGAACATTTCAGGACCCAAAAGTTGCACCCGTTACAATCCGGTCTGGAAGGTTCGCCGTAATAGAGTCAGAGATGTCAGATCTTACAATAATAGCACACAATTAGTACACTTCCGTTCTTATATAAGTGAATCCGCCACAAGTTAATAATTATCCGTTAATAAAGTTAATTATCCTCTGATTCCCGATTTATCTAATAGTTGTCGAGTTAAAAAAAAAGTAATTATTAAACGATCATTAATTCGAAATCTCTCACCAATTAGATCAGAAATGTTTCGAAATATTTCAAGTAAGATAAGTTTAATACACTTAATTATTGTAAAATAAAAAATATTTCCCTCAAAATAACGTTCAAATGAATGGTGAGTAATTTGTTGTAATTGGTGAGAGATTTCGAATTGATTGATGATAGTTTCAATGGCAGCCAAAAAAAGAAGGAAAATATTGAATAAAATACAAGATTTGCCATTGTTAAATTTTGGACTGTTCACGAGTTTGGGCTTGCCTGCTAAATACATTTTACATAGTAGTGGTTAGACTTAACATTAATGCTCCCCAAAAAAGAAAGACTTGACCCCCTAATAATAAATATGCAAATGAGCAAATAAAGATGTTGGACAAAGATTCATACGGGATTTCGCGGATTCATACTTCCTATCCATCCAGAGCCACATTTTTATGGCTAACGTTTGGATTGGTTCATTTCCATAATTTGTTCTGGGCTAAAAACCTATACTTTTAGAGGAGCATTAAACATAGGCCTTATTCCGTCACCGTTATGTTCCGTAATTCTCCACGCCGTACGCTACAGAGCAATGGCCAGGTAAGCCCATAATTCATAATTCCTAAGAACGGACCCTCGGTCACTACTAAAGGCCTTACCTAACTCTGCCATTAGAAAAAACAATAAGAATAAAAGGCTCGGTCTACTAATCAATTGTTGTGGGATGGCCGTAGGATTCGTATAGTGCTTGGCAGATGCTGGGCTCTCCTACGGTACTTGTCCCAATCCCAAGTCCTCAATAATCATACCTTAGCACAGGTAGAGGCTCTGTAGTGTTGCACGTGTTGTGTCGAGAAGTCAAGATCGTGCCTAAGTTCTCCATAATCCCCAAGTCGGAGCCAGCAATTTATGTAGCAAATAATTTGCATTCTGCAAAAATCTCCCGGTTCTCGTATGATTCAGTAATCTTTCATAGCGGACTTATGTCAACATTCCTACAACCTTAAATCATGATTTTAGTAGACTTTTCTAGTCCATGCAGGCTCGGAAAATCCCTTTGGTAGAGTCCGACGTCAAAATTGACTTTTACCACACTCAAGGATCCTGTCAAGCCAAATTCACTACTTATTGTATGACGAGTACTTTATATATTAAATAAATATTAAAAGTTATCAAAAGAAATGCTCATGTGGCACTTGCATAGAATTTAACTTTTTTAAATTCTGTTAAGATAATGTTTGCCTAAATATTATATTTGAAAACAACTGGTGTTTAACTCACCAAAAATATACCTTATATATAGGAATAAAAAAATTCCCTGCAGAATAAAAATAACTGCTTAAAAATTATGTAGTAAGTACTGTAGCATTACCTACTATTAGCATTTGACCATAACTCCCCAATCCATGAACTTAATATTAATGGAGTCGAAAGTCGAATCGTTCGCCACATATAAAAATATAGCTTTTTCCGTAAGAATAATTCAGCAAGTAATTGTTCCGAGAAAAACTAAATAGATTTTGACGGAATATAAATACATGTTCCTGGAAGAAAAATAACGGCTGCCATTTAAAGCAGTGTTAGCTTGTTAACAATGTTTTAAAACATGTTTTTCTATTCAATAAAAAACTTAACTTAACAATAATTTTCAATCATTTTTAAACAACGTTTTCTTAATTAAAAAAAAACGTTAAAAACAATAAATAACTGTTTTTTGTTTTTTCTTTTAAAAAAAAAAGTTTTTTTTTTTTATAAAGAACATGTTTTAAACAATAAAAAGCAGTTTGTTTGTTATTAAAAAAACGCTTTTTATAAAAAAAAACATGCTTTAAACAATAAAAAACTGTTTTTTTTTTAAAAACATGTATTTTTTTTAAACATGCATTTTTTAAAAACATGTTTTTTTCCAATCCTGACTTAAAGGATCACCAATTAATTCGAAATCTCTCAGCAATTAAAGCAGATTTCCTCACCAATTACAGCAAATTACACTTTGATCTGGTGGGATCAGGAAGTCTGCTTCTGCTCTAATAGGTGAGATATTTCGAATTAATTGGTGATCGTTTAAATGGCAACCAGCTTTTAATAACTCGAATCTAGGATTTTCCGGTGAAACCAATATTTATTTCTGTACGAACTGAGTACCTCCTCAAACCCCATTCCGGAAGCCTTTCGTGTATCTGAATGTCAAGCGGAGGCCTTTGACCTGACAGCCCATTCATTTGTTTCAAATTAATTGTTTCAGGTCAAGGAGCGGCCCGAGTGTGAGAAGCCGGCCTTTTTTGTCCTACAACTGTCCACGGAAGCTGAAGCCCAGACACGCACTTGGCTCTCTTAGCATTCAACATTCAACTGAGAAGACGACGCCAATTTCTGACCAAAAACTTAAAATAATGTGAGAATCCTGAAACCCACTACAGTTAGCTCTACGGAGGTACAACAGCCTAATTATGCACATACATAATTCATAGACTTGTTTCCTGGTCAGGAGCGCCCAGTAGGCTCCTTATCGGAAGGGTTACAGAGTACAGGAACTGGTCCAGCCTTTGTCTGCCGCTGCAGAAGAAAGCAGAGTTATGTGTTTGTTGTTGTACAATATAATTGGCAAAGGCAGAAAAGTACTGCGAAAAAGTGAGGACTTTCTGACATAACAAACCTGCATCTCGATATTTTTGCAATTCCGAGTTCCGAACTACCTCAAGATGAACTAAATATTAGGCTGAGCTCAGGCATTGTAGCTTAAAAGTGATATTTGGCAATCCAGCTGCAGCATGGAGTCAAACTCGATAGAAACTGAAATTTCTTGAAATAGCAAATTCTTAAGCGACTAATATGTAAAACCTAATATGGCGTCCCATCAAGAGTTTGTCGTGGAATGGAGAATGCTGGACGAGGACTCGAATAATTGGACCCTGGAAGGTAAGAACGAGTAAACCTAAATATTTGCAAAATAATCCTTCAAAAATTCTATAAGTATTTGTGTTATTATGCTAGATTTTGGAAAAATTAACGAAATTAGTATATTTTCCTAATAAGGAAAACTCCTTATAAAGCTGTTTTTCTGTATAATTTATATTATGACGCTAAAACTTATATTTATTACACGACGTTACAAGCTCCTATTTTATTTTGCGAAAGTTCTGTGTTCACCATTCACAATGGTCTCTGTTTGGCAAAATTGTGAATAACAATGCATGCCCGTACCTTGCATAGGAAAATACTTGATATTTTTTTACAATTTAAGTACATTGTGAGTTGCTCATCCCAAATGCCGTAATTCCTCTTAATTCCTAATCCTTTAGAATTCACACGTGTGTGGCACTTGTACCTTATTGCACAATTACTTAGGTAAGGAGCTTTCTCCGCGTAAATACTTCCTGAAGATAAGCCTGTCAAAATATCTTTAGAGAGACCTTACATGAAGTCCCTCATAAAGTGTCCAGAATTAATTACAGGCTTAAATGCTTAGTATGAATGCCCGTTATGTGTCCTGCCATGTACTACTATGTACTGCTTTATGTAGTTTGTACGTAATACGTAATCCATAGGATCTTGAGCCCAAGACCAATTTCCGCCTCTTGGCAATTGGCAAGGAAGTTCATTTACCTACCCGTTCTAGCTCTGCATATTCACTACGCAGTAACTCCCAGTTCTACAGGCACAGCCTGGCTTGAAAGGGATCCTGTACAGATTTTTTTTGGCAATACAACATGTTTTGGATCTCAATGCACTGCACCGCCGTGTGACCTGCTCCTACTGCGACAGAATATATTGTCAAAGGCATGAATAGGAAGGTTTGGGTGAATGAGACGGAGTTTTTTTTGCAAGGATTTGCAATTTGGGGTCCTACGGTGCAGTAGCGTAGTTTTGGTTTGGTTTTTAGTCAGTATGGGAATTTCTTAGAACAGTCAGAAAAGGCCAAGTTTAGTGGAAATAATAAGGTGAAAGTTAGGCGAGATCCTGTATTAGTAGCTGTGCTGCTTTCTGTAAATTACGACTTCCGACACTAAGCTTACTGTTTTAGACAGTTTTAGATATTAAATTTTTTATTTGTTACAGTCATATATGCAATTTGTTGACAAATGGTTATCCCGCAGGCTCTACCTACAACTATTAAGGAAGGATACATAATTCGTACCTAACTTGGGTTAATAAATATTCAAACGGCGTTAAAACATGATATTTTAAAGTTGTAAAAGCAGTAAGCGAACGAGAACAATATTCATGGAGACCTTTCCTACAGGTATGGATGCCAAAATTCTATCTTATATTTAATATCACTAAAATGTGGGAAAGTTTAAGTTTTTGGAGGCACATGTTTATTTATTGGGTGATTTCTTGGAAATTGGACAGTGTGAATGCTGAATTGTCAGCTTGGAAAGTCGAATTCAATCCTTGCAAAAGAGGAATATTTAAAGGATCACCATTAATCCGAAATTTATCACCAATTAAAGCAGATTTCCTCACCAAGGTTATGAAATACTTCAAATAAGATACATTTTAATTCTGTTAATTATTGTCAAATCAATAATCTTTCGCTCATAATAAGTTTCCAATGATTAGTGAGTACATTGCTGTAATTGATGAGGAAATATGTATTAATTGTCGAGATATTAATTTCGAATTAATTGGTGATCGTTTAAGTGGCAGCCCTTGCAGAACTGCATATTGAAATACAATATTTTACTCCTTTCTGCTAAAGGCTGGTTCTAAACCAGAACTGTATGCTCTTTCCAATGTTGTAATTTATTTGACAATGAAATAGTATGTGGAGAATACACTTAAAAAGCTCAAATAAAGGTCCTTATTCACAGTTTTATCGTTTGATGTTAAACATACAATATTTAAGTAGTAATTGTAGCTGTTGCTTCTTCCCAGAATCCCATGCCATGCTCAAAGTGAAAGGGCTCCCTATTCACATATTGATTCGCAGGCTTTAGACAGGCGTCCGCATTAAAGCAGGCCTATTTGTTTAGCAACAACTATACATGAGAATTTCGCTAGTATTTGCATTGATCCTACCACACTACTGTAATTTGGAGCCTGTTCCCAGTTCCCACTTGTACTACTATTTTAGTGAATGGGGGCCCTTGCCCAATTTCCGTTTTAGTCACGACCCGGCAGGGGGTAAATGAGAGGCTCTACAGGTCTTCAAGTGTCATGACATGACACTTCATATTCAGGCAGCCTCCTACTCCACACCTTGAGTAGGCCTAATCTGCGGGAAAGTCCATATTTGTCCGACTCGGTGGTACAAAACTTAATGAGGGCTTTGTGGGCTCAGATTTTAATGAAACTAATTTCCCCGTAGGACGCCTTTCATTGGTATCAGTTTCTGGGCCCCGTAGTATTAGGATTTCATGGGGAGCGGGATTAGTTTACTCTATTTGGTCAGGGCGTGGTATAAATATAGGTTGGGGTTTCAAGTTAAACTCACCACAAGAAAATTGACTTTCACCCGTATTTTGCCCTGTTACGAGCTTCTTAACCTAACCTAATTCGGGCGTTATGCTGGGCAATATACAATATAATAAAAAAAGGCAGTAAATAATAATTCTGGTGAATTAAATAAATAATAATACGAGAATTATTTGCTGGTAATATTTATTGGACCATAAATTCATACATCTCGGGACATCCAACCTAATTTTCATGGGCATATTGTACGGTAGAGTTTAAATATTATTATTACATTTCTGTTTGGCGTCAAAGCTAAATTTGTACAAGCGTCAATTATTACCGTATTAACGTAGGATTTTTTTCAGAAAAAATGGAAGTACTCCTACATGGGGTTGGGACACGGGCATAAAGTGCCAACAATAACCTTAACTTTTCTGTTAATTATACCCCTTGATTCTAATTTATTTATAAAATATATTTTCGCTAAAATTAAACGCCAGTTTAAAACAACATTTACTTTTAGGGACAGCGGCTGTTTCCAGGTTAGATAATTAAATAGAACCATCTCTGGCTGCAAGGTGTGCAATGTGTAATACGAAAATAATATGCTCTAGCGCAAGGAAAGAATGATAGGAATGTGCATAAGTAATACGTAGATCGTAGCATAAGAAATATATTATAATCGTATAACAATAATTTTCCAAAGCTGGAGTTTAGCAAACGAGACACATTTTTAGCAGTAACAGTATCTAGGGATTGCCTTGGGTGCCAGACACATTTAAAATAAGAAGCGAAATTCCATATTAAATATAGGTACGCATAATTCGTCCTACGTATTTGAGGCTGAGGACTCGGAATAGTTACTAGTTAATGAGGACCTCGGTACAGATTGACCCAATTTTCGGTGAATTCGAATAAAGGACCGTACCCCGTCACTTAGATCAAAGGGTCTGACACTCCATTTATCCATTAATTCAGGCCATGCCCCGTCACTCTACCCAGAAGGATATAAATAATTCGTTTCTAGAAGTCCGCTCCAATCCTTTTGTGTCTTTAAACTACGGCTCCTACTTTCCCTTGTATACCTCCATGTCGGCACAGTCGAGGGGCATACAAATGAGGAAGGCATGCATGCAATTTTAAGAAATGCACCAAACCTTGTGAAAGTACCTCCTTGTCATGTTCAATTAAAAGGGAATCAATGTACTGGCCGCCTCGCTTATTAATTACTGATCAAAATCAAAGGAGCGGCGAAGTCTGAATTCAAAAAGGCTCCCAATTGTCCACATTGAAATTGAAATACGAAATTAATTTGTGCTCAGGCATAGGCTATATGGCATGCCTAATGGCTACGGGACTATGCTCCGCCTTTAACAAGGCGTGAAACCTTTGGGATTCCTTAAAGTAGAGTCTAAACCTAGGACTTTCCTTTGGTTTAAGCTAGGACCCAGATTGATTTACAGTAACGCACTTTCAGTTTTATTATTGGGGAACTCAACCGTTCGGCCGCACCAGACAAGGCGGAACTTTACATGAACTTGTGCTTTGTATACAATATGCAATGGCACTCTGGAATTAGTTGGACCTTTGAAGTATTTTCGTACGGCTACCATTTAAACTATCACCAATTAATTGGAAATCTCTCACCAATTTAAGCTGATTTCCTCACCAAATTCAGCAAATTACTCACCAAACATTAAAAACTTATTATGAGCAAAAGATTCTTAATTTTACAATAATTAACGAAATTAAACTTCTCTTGAAATATTTCAAAACATTGGTGAAGAAAACTACACTAATTAGTGACAGATTTCGAATTAATTGGTGATGGCTTATATATTCCTCGTTTCTTACTGTGTATTATATACATACGCACAAATAGGCTATAGCATTGATATTGAGTACGTTACGTATGTTACACCCGAAGCCCGATATAACCACAACTAGTTATGGACTCTTTTTTCATACCGCCCATTACCCTAAAAATTCAAGGGAACCTAAACTAACCAAATCCTAATGATAATATTGGGTTAATTAGGTTAACTTAGGTTACTAGTCAATTCGGCTTGTGGCTGGTTTCAGCACTGGTTGACCGTTTTCGGGGGTTCTGGACACATACAGATTAAAACTAATTACACTAAGACACAGATTTTGGTTCAAATACAAATGTTTGATGCTGGATAAAAAATTTAAGTCGGATTAAGCGATTCCAACTCGATTCATACGCCATTCCCGATCTGAGTCATATTCTTTGGTGTCACATCTATAGACTTGTTTTATTGTTTTGGAATAAACTATACATGGTATACATATATCTTTTGGGAATCGTTAAATAAATATAAGCCCCATTTTTACATTTTTATACTACTACGGAACGTGAGCTAAGCTAAGTTTAGTTACTCAGATGTATCTAACCTTAGTTTTGTGACAAGTAAGAATGGATAATAATAATTTCCTTGGCGAGAACCAACTTTTTGTTTAAAGGCAGAAGTCAGTATTTTTCCGGGGATCAAATTTTACGGAACACCTGAAAAATTGAAGCTACATTTCAGCTTTCAGTCTAAGTGTTCTACTTAGACTTATATGCTTTTCTGTTCGGCATGATGCCCATACAGCAGAATCTTCGGCTTGGAACCTGGATTTTTTGATAATTATAACGTAGGTAATAAGTAAGCTTTTTAAAATTGAATTTAAATGTTTCTTCCCATTCAATTTAAATCATTCATCCATTCAATAATATAGCATTTCAATCAATGTAGAACTAACTACTTTTTCTGTACATTTCTAGCACACACGTGCCAGCAAATCTTAGTTCAATGCTTCAATTTACATAGCACGGATCCTCCAACCAATAGAGGTGACGGGAAAAATTAAATCTCAGTGAAAAGAAAAGTCGAAGAACACTTTTAGCCCGACAATATCTAATACAATATCCATAGTGAAGCGGGCAAACATAAACCCTCCAGTTACTAACACGTATTGTATTTTGTATTAGATATTTACGTGTTCATAAGAGTTGGTTTGACATTTGGTTTGACAGTCGAATGTTGTGTTGACAATTTAGTATTTTCCTTTGACTAGCCAAACACGCCCGCGCAAACGCTGAACTACTAACTAAACTACGTCTTCCAATAATTTCTAGGGTGCATGGGCCATATGTGTGCATTTGGTTTAGTGGAGCTCCTGATAATGGTGGTCCATGCACCCTATAAACAATTAGAAGACGTAGTTAAGTTAGTAGTTCCGCGTTAGCGCGGGCTTGTTTGGCTTGGATTAATATAAATCGAACTTGTACCATCCTTTTAGACCAAAAGGTCTTATGGGATGACCTTGTCCGTCTGTCACGCTTTAAATTCGTACATACATACATACATACATTCGCTGTCCGTACAGTTCAGATGTAATCACGCATAATAAGACCCTTGAAGCGCGATGGCTGCTTCTTTGCTCCTTATATGCTCTATTAGACCCCAATCCTACTTAATAAGTTAGTCTTTCTGTGTATGCCTCTATGCCTCTATCCCTGCGTCCGCGATTGAAGTTTTATGTCAACAAAAAAGGCTCCCGTCCCCGTCTGTCATAGCAACAAGGAGTGATGGATTATAATTTAATTT
>JAQFZY010000698.1:0-22741 GCA_034696285.1 Hypogastrura burkilli | reverse complement strand
TAGGGTCAAGGGGTCAGGACTTATGGGCCAAAAACATGACCCCTAGCAACGAATTTTTTTGACCTTTGTTTACATTTTTGTGAAAACCTTAAGGAACTTGTTTACACTCTTATATCCGGCATTACTCATAATACCCGGAGACAGCTTTTACACAAATTCCAGCAACACAGGAGTAATCACAACTCCGGCTCACGTTTGGTAGATCACAATCACATGTCACAAATTATAACATAACTTTAGTCATTAAACATAATTACCTAGAACTTGCTAATTATGTAACGTGTCAGAATCACAAGTTTTAACTTTTAAAATCACGCCGGTACCACAGAATTGTGATGCTAGATGTTGCAGGTAAGATATATAAACAATTAAAACATAAATAGAAAACCGGACGATGAAAGAAACTGCAACATCTAGCGTCACGATTCGTAGCTATTACTTAATATTTATTTACTAAACGAATATTTGTACTAATTCGTTCCAAGCGTAGAGCCAACCCCTCTAAGCGGCGGAGCCGCATGCGCAAGTATAAGACACGAGCCGAAGGCGAGGTCGTTACTTGTAAATCATATTGTTCTGTGGAAAGTGGCGGAGTTGCCTCATCACAACAGACTTCTCATCTGTTTCTTAATAGTTTGGAAATTGAAAGGACGTAGAAATGAGGTTGGGTAGGCAGAGGAGGAACGGAGAGTGATATGGACTGACTACGTATTTTAAAGAAGGCCTTTGACTTGGAGTCTTTTTTAAGGACGGGATTCTGCCGGTGGGGCAAGACGGAGCTGGGGCGTCCGGGCTTTTGAGTTTGAGTGGTTCTTAGAATGTGTTCCCTCGGAACTGGTTCGTCTTTGAGGGGATGAGGCTGGCGTAGAAGAGGGTTGGTGGTTGTGGGATGCCGTATTTGTTGGGCGTTCCTCCTGGTCCTCGTTTGCCTAGGCATGCCTGTCTGGTGGTGGGTGGGTGTGTTGTGTGAGTGGAGGAGCGAGCAGCAGCAGAGGCCTCAGGAGGTTCTTCCGGCGTGTGAACTCGTTTTGGAGAGAAGAGGCCGGTCGGGACGGGCTCTTGGCCGTTGACAGAGTCGCCCTCTGACTCCCACTCTCCTCCACCGCACGCACCACTGCTGGCCAGCTCACTCCTCACTCACTCACTCTTGACACTTCCACTACTCCTCACTCACTCCAACAACTCATCCTCCAACGCAACGTGTCCACTCACTTTCCACCTCACTCCTCCACTCACTCACTCACTCCACATCTAGAACAGGCAGACAAGTCGAACCACCGTATGTCAGACTAATCACTGGATCTTCCAAGCCCGATTACAATTAAGGAACTGACCCTCCCTCCTTCCCCACTCACTCACTACCACTCACTAGCACTCTTCCACTCGCCCAGCCTCTGACCTCTGACAAGATGAGTCTGGCAGCCGGCCTCACCCTCCAACCTCCGCCTGCCCCGACACTCCTCAGGGGCATCGTCAAGCTCGTAAGTCAATCATCATTCTCCACCTCAGACTATGTAGAAACTAGCACAATCTCACCATGCCCATGTCATGACCTCACCGCTCATCCAGACCAGACACTCACTACCATTAACTCCCCCTCTTCTACATATCTATCTATTTCCTATTCCAGGTTAACTCTGGAGACTCTGTCGTGATCCGTGGTCCACCCCGTGGGGGTCCACCACCAGAGAGAACGCTCGGACTCTCAAACATCTCGGCTCCGAGGCTCTCACGTCGTCCTGGCTCCAATATCAAATCGTACGACCTACCAACTATCAACTATATCACCTACCTAATTAGTTTCATATGCGGAACTGGGTTGAGTTCTAGTTTCCCGGCACGAATCTCAGAGTTGAGCCAGTAGCACCACTAGCACCAGGCACCAGTCAGCCGTCATATGTGGTAGGATCACTACGAATTGTTTCATTTAATTTAGGTTAGGTTAGGTTACAAAAATTCGGTTGAACAAACTAAAAAAGTTGAAACCTAACCATAGTTAGTTCAGATTCCGAAGCAATCTGTACTAACTTTGGTTAGGTTTCAACTTTTGTAGTTAGGTCAACTCCCATTTAGTGCGTCCTACGACATATGAATATTCCATTTCTCAACTGGTGCCTGGTGCAAGTGGTGCTACTACTGGCTCAACTCTGAGATTCGTGCCGGGAAACTAGAACTCAGCCCGGAACTGTATTCTGAGCCAGACAGCAGACCGACTCCGGCGTCTCCTCTTCCGAGGTCCTCCACTAGGCTGGCCAGGCTCAGAATACAGTTTCGACTATCTGTGTAGAAAAGCCGGAGACCAGCTTTAGCATACGAGGTACAGATCCTAGAACAAAAAAAATGGAAAGAGTCTCAAACTCTCCTCCTCCTCCTCTGTGGTGGGTCGTAGGTCGTAGCTCTATGACTTCTGCTTCTGCCTTCACCTTCATCCTTCTTCTTATGAAACTGGACAAACAAACATTGTGTATGCAGCATGTTTAAATGATATACCGTATAGCCGCAGTGCTCATATACAAAGAATGAATAATATGATAGTTATGAGTTCAGTAGAGTTTATGTGACTGGCACATTTGCTATAAACATTCGGTTTTGTATCTGAAAGGAGAAACGGTCTATGCTGGTTTACATTTTAATGATGAAACACTTGTCAACTGATGAAGATCTGTAAATAAGTAAGTCTACCCGTAAGAATAGACTCAAAGGTTTCCTGTGCTGTCCAGTGAATGAGCCGGCTGAATTAAAGTCATGAGTCACGACATACAGTCAGCTTATGAGTTTGGAAGAGGATGAGAGAGTTCTAGCACGACCCAACAAATTCGACCCTTTAGTACACGAGAGAGGGGAGAGCGGGCTTTTCTACACAGATAGTCCTAACTAAAGCTAATACAGTTCTAGCCACCAACCTACTCTGGATTCACCGGGACTGAAACAATAACTTCCTTTTTGGACTCAATTATAGTTCCCGGGAGGTAGTTTTGCGAGTCGGGCTCAAATTTGACTCACTCGCGGTTATTTTTGAGAGTCGGAGTCAAATTTGACACCCGAGGATAAATTTTTGAGAGTCGGGGTCAAATTTGACTCCCCGGGGGTTATATTGGAGAGTCTGGGTCAAATTTGACACCCGAGGATGAATTTTTGAGAGTCGGGGTCAAATTTGACACCCGAGGATGAATTTTTGAGAGTCGGGGTCAAATTTGACTCCCCGGGGGTTATATTGTAGAGTCTGGGTCAAATTTGACACCCGGGGATGAATTTTTGAGAGTTGGGGTCAAATTTGACTCCCCGGGGGTTATATTGGAGAGTCTGGGTCAAATTTGAGTCCCCTGGGTTCATCTTGGACCTATTTATTTTTTAAATGAGCAGAATGAAGCCCATTTAAGAGCATGCTTGATCGTAAATATGCTTTTGGTCAAAGAGCTTGCCTCTTTTTTCCGGAATGGGAATTGAGTTGATTGGTGTTTGGTTGTGGTTGTAGCGGTGATGAGACAGGTGACGAGCCGTTCGCTTGGGAGGCCCGTGAGTTCCTCCGGAAGAAGCTCGTTGGGAAGGAAGTCGTTTTCGTTGTGGAGTACAAGGTTCCGTCGACAGGCCGGGAGTACGGCGTGCTCTGGCTGGGGAAGGACCCCGAGTCCGGCGAGAACGTCACGGAGTCCCTCGTCCGCGAGGGCCTCGTCTGCGTCCGACGAGAGAGCAAGGGTGACCTCACGCGCCTCTCAGAGATCGAAGAGACCGCAAAGATGGCTCAGAGGGGGCGGTGGGGATCCGAAAACGAGGTCAGTCCTCCTCTCTAATCTAATCTGTAGCGGCCTCTGACCTCTGTCTCCTCCTGCAGAAGCACCGTCGTGAGGTCGTCTGGACGATTCCGGACCCCGGGGCCTTGGTCAGCAAGCTGGGACGGAAGCCAGTCTCGGCCGTTGTTGAGCACGTTCGGGACGGGTCCACGGTCCGTGTCTTCCTCCTCCCGTCCTTCCAGTATGTCACGATCATGATGTCAGGGATACGAGTAAGTCGGGAGCAGGACGGAGTGCGCCTTCATGAGCTTCTTCATGATCAGAGTAGACTGGAGTAAGTACTAAGTTCTTGTGTCTGACAGAGTCCCGGGTTCAAGGTGGAGGCGGAGGGCGGGGCAGAGGCCTTTGCCGAGGAGGCCAAGTACTTCACCGAGTCCCGCCTCCTCCAGCAGAACGTGGAGGTCATTCTGGAGTCCATCAATGGACAGAACTTCGTGGGATCCGTCATTCATCCCGTAAGACAGCTCTCTACGAGTCCCACTTTGTCTGTACCAGATTCCCGGCCAGCTTCTTGGGTCGGCCCAGTCATTACTCTATTGTTCCTCCTAACTCGGACCTTGTTGGTTTCAGAACGGGAACATTGCGGAGCTGTTGCTGCGTGAGGGGTTCGGACGGTGCATTGACTGGTCCATGGGCTTCGTGAGCGGCGGGGCCGAGAAGCTCCGTGCGGCCGAGAAAGTTGCCAAGGAGAAGAAGGTCCGGATCTGGACGACGTATTCGGAGAGCTCGAGTCAGCTGGCCCTGGCCGGCCTCCAGAACAAGGACCGTGACTTCTACGGGACCGTGGTGGAGGTCGTGAACGGGGACGCCGTGGTGGTCAAGGCCCAGGACGGGGCCCTCAAGAAGGTCTTCATTGCCAGCATCCGCCCACCCAGGTACAGTCCAAATCACTAGGTCCTCTCCCGTGACGACCCAGGCTGACCTCTGACCTCCGCAGGCTGGAGGAGAGCAAGAAGGAGGAGCGGGGCTCGGGTGACGGCCCGCCGCCGCGTCCCGACAACTTCCGCCCGCTCTATGACATTCCGTTCCTGTTCGAGGCCCGTGAGTTCCTCCGGAAGAAGATGATTGGGAAGAAGGTTCATGTCCAGGTGGACTACATTCAGGCGGCCGCCAACAACTTCCCTGAAAAGATATGCGGGACAATCAAGTGTGAAGGAGTGTGAGTCCCAAGACAGAATAGCTTCCATCCATACGTATATCTATATGAGTATAATAGTTAGACTAGAATAAGGGTTTGGGTCCATTTCTGCCGTAGCTCTCTTCCAGTTGCTCCAAATCCCCTTTTTGGTGGGAAGAAGTAATGGGCTGGGCCTAGATGGGCCCAGAGAAGGGAGAGTCCCTCCAAGATTCTCTATATGATGTATTTGTGGTGGTTGCAGGAACATGGGGGAGGCCCTCTTGACGAAGGGCCTGGGCAGCGTGGTCCGGTATGGGCAGAATGACGATCGACGGGCCTCGGACTATGACCTCCTCCTCGCGGCAGAGGCCAAGGCTCAGAAGACGTTCAAGGGGATCTACGGGAAGAAGGACGCGGGACAGGCCAAGCTCCACATCGTGGACATCACAGGCGTATGACTAACTAACCCTTCCTATAAAGACTCTTCCTGACCTCTCTCGGGACGCTCTTGACTCGGACTCTCTTGAGTTTCAGGACGCGGTGAAGGCCAAGCAGTTCCTGCCCTTCTTCAAGCGGGCGGGTCGGACTGGAGGCGTGGTTGAGTTCGTGGCGTCGGGGTCCCGCCTCCGGATCCTCGTCCCGCGGGACTCCCGCCTCATCACCTTCCTCCTGGCCGGGATCAGCTGCCCGAAGGCGGAGCGGACGGTCCCGAAGACGGGGGAGGTCATCCCGGGGGACGCCTGGGGGAACGAGGCCAAGACGTACACGAAGGAGCTCTGCCTCCAGCGGGAGGTCGAGATCGAGGTGGAGGACATTGACAAGGCCGGGAACTTCATTGGCTGGCTCTGGGTGGACGGGAAGAACCTGAGTCTGGGCCTCGTGGAGGAAGGACTGGCGGCCGTCCACTTCTCGGCCGAGAAGAGCAACTACTTCAGACAGCTCAAGATCGGGGAGGACAATGCCAAGGCTCGGAAGGACAAGGTCAGGCATAAGGTTCCGGTCTCGAGGGACGGAAGAGTGGTCGGACCAGCTAGGACAGGAAGTAGGAGAACTCTTAAGGAAATGGCGGATTCGAACGTCCTTCAATTTTTGAATGAGACATGGACGCTTGAAGGTTCTCCTAATTTCTGTCCTAGCTGGTCCCAATTAAGTTTCGGGAGAGAAGCACGGTACATTGTAGGTCAAGCTCCGAACTGATGGTTCGTACTGGTTCCTCTTGTACTAGATTTGGAAGGACTACGTGGAGGTTGCTGAGGAGCTGAAGCCAGAGGACGACAAGCAGGAGCGGAAAGTGGAGTTCAAGAACGTGGTCGTGACGGAGGTCTCCTCTGACCTCAAAGTCTTCGTTCAGTTCACAAAGGACGTAAGGGAAGGGTCATAGGTGAATAGGTCATTCGGTGTAGGCTGGGACTGAGGCGGATTTTATGGTTCCCAGGGTGACAAACTGGAGAGCTTGACGACGGAGTTCCGCCGGGAGCTGAGTGAGAACCCGCCGCTGACTGGGGCCTTCACTCCACGAAAGGGTAAGTTGGCCAAGAGCCCGCCTCGTCTCTCCGACTCATCTCCTCCTATTCTTCTCCTTGTCTTTGCAGACGTGATTTGCGTTGCACGGTACAGCCAGGACGGGGAGTGGTACCGGGCCCGTGTGGAGAAGGAGCTTGGGGACCGGAAGGTGGCCGTCCTCTTCATTGACTACGGGAACCGGGAGACGCTGAGCGGGGCGCAGTGTGCTCAGTTGCCAGGCGTTGCCGGGGCCTCGGCCCCGGGCTATGCCAAGGAGTACACCCTCGCCTGTGTCACGCTCCCACAGGACGTGAGTACTCTCTAGCTCTAGGTCCGATCCTCAGAGGTCGTCCCTGGACTCCTCATACTGACCTCAGATCCTCCCCCCGATCAAATTTCCCAGCCTGAATATACCCTTTGACCTGTTGGCCCAGATTCGGAGTGGTGGGAGCCAGAATATTGGTAGGGGCAGTCAGAATGAGAAGTCGGAGAACTATTTTAGAGTCCCAATGTGGATCCAGTACTATCACTATCTATCACTATGACTATCAGTTCCCGTACATCTCTCTCCTTGTACAGTTCAAAGGGGGACCTGGGAATAGAATAAGGAAATATATGTATAAGGATATATCTCCGGAAATAGTTTCCGCCGGAGAGAGTTCATGACATGATTCCCAGGACTCCGAAGAGTGCTCTCCCAATGTCTCTGCTTCAGCTGGCCCAACCAAGTACTTAGTAGTTACTCTTTCCGTCTTTTGGCTGGGACGAAGGATCTGGGCCCGAAGATGGGATCTCTATGTACTTATGTCTCATCTGGTCAATGTATGATTTCCGGTTCCAGGAGGAGTATGCGGCGGATGCAATCAGTGTGCTGAAGCAGGAGACTGGGGAAGGGAAGTTCCAGCTCAACGTGGAGTACAAGGTACGGTCCTCTCTGCCACTCGGCGGAGAGGTCAAGGGTCAGACTGAGACGAGAGTCAATGTAGAACTGAGTTCCTTCCGCAGGTCGGGAACACCGAGTACGTGACGCTTGTGAACGAGTCGACGCAGGAGGACGTTGGTGAGGTCCTCGTCAAGGAAGGGCTCCTATTGGTCGAGAACAGGAAGGAACGGCGTCTTCAGAAGCTCGTAAGAACCAATGAGGACGTTCTATTTATAATATATTGGCTGACTGTCGGCCTCTCTCTCTCTCATTGGTCCTAATCTGCCGTCTCTCTGGTCCCGTCCAGCTCAAGGAGTACAAGACGGCCGAGAAGGAGGCCAAGACTCATCACCGGAACGTCTGGGAGTACGGTGACATCACGGAGGACGACGCCCGGGAGTTCGGCATGGCCGGTCGCTAGGCTCCGCCATCCTCCGCCCATCACATCAAATCAGCTATCAATGTCTATTCCAAACGGACTATGTCTCCCAGAAACCGACTCTTCCCAAAATTCGTATTAAGGAATCAATAAAATGTATTTATGTACTAGAGAGCGGGAGTCCAGCAGAAGCCCATCTCACTCTCTCCATCTCACCCGAATCCGAACCCTAGTCAGGTCCAGAAGTAGGCCTCCGTCCTGGGGAAAGGGTCAGAGGTCGAGATTAGGAATGGGAGAGAAGTCTTTTGGGACTCTTCATAGAGCCTCCCGCAGAGAGACAGAGAGGATAGAGCCGAAAGACAGGTCGAGATCCGTTGCCAAGGGGATCCTTGTTTGTTGAGCGGTTGTGGGCGGAGCTAGGAGCTAACTTTGTTTCTCTTCCTCTCTCTGGGCCTCAGTTAGTTTTAGATTCGGCCGGAGACGGACGTGCAGACTCTTCCTCCTTTCTTTATTTCTTCCAACCCTGTCAGGTCCCCAAATTCTTAGTTTAGATCTAGATTTAGCTCGTGCTGGTGAGGATGAGTTTGACGGAGCAGGAGCGCCGCCTGTCGGAGGAGCGGAAGCTGAGCAGCGACTCTTCCAGGCGGGAGCGAAAGAGCTCCTCCCTCTCTGCCGCCCCGCCGTCCCCCCCGCTCTTTGACCCCCTCGAGACCCCCGACATGTTCGGACCCGACTTCCAGCCCCTCGAAGTCCGTCGTCTCTTCACGTGAGCCATCATTTTATTTCCAATCCGAAGGTCTCCCAAGCTGGGCCCATTCATGAATAATGTATGAAGCGGACTGAGCTGTTGATGGTTCCAGGTACATTGATCAGCAGCGCCCGCGCTACATTGCGACGCTCCGAGAGGCCGTCGGGATCCGGTCCATTTCGGCCTTGCCCGAAGCCCGGGCCGAGGTCATGCGGATGGTCCAATGGACAGGGACCAAGCTCAAGGACCTCGGGTTCAAGCTCGAGGTCAAGAAAGTGGGGGAACAGGCAAGTTGAGTCAGAACCCCTTTGACCCCCCTTCTGACCTCCCGCTCTTGTTCTAGCGGACTGAGGACGGGTTTGACATCCCGCTCCCGCCCATTCTCTTCGGGACGCTCGGGGAGGACCCCGACAAGCGGACCGTCCTCATCTACGGCCATCTCGACGTCCAGCCCGCCAGAGTCGTAAGCCAGTCCATGTCTGAGCCCTGACCTCAGGCCTCTGACCCCCCTTTTGTTGGACAGGAGGACGGCTGGAAGACTGACCCCTTCGTCCTCACGGAGTTCCACGGGCAGCTGACGGGCCGAGGGGCGACTGACGACAAGGGGCCGGTCCTGGGCTGGTTCCACGCCATTGAGGCCTACCAGAAGCTCTCCCTCGACCTCCCGGTCAACGTGAAGGTAGGTCAAGGCGGGTCAGGGGTCCTCTGAGCCTAAGGATCTAACGGTCCTCTCTCTCTAGTTCGTGATTGAGGCGATGGAGGAGTGCGGGTCAAAGGGCCTCAAGGAGCTCCTCTACTCCGAGACTGAGGGCTGGCTCCAGGTAAGCAGTCCAGACCAGGTCCAGGCCAGGTCCGGACCAGGTCCAGACTCAGCTCCTAAGCAGTCCAGCTATGACCCAGTCCCTCTTTGTGTCCAGAACGTTGACCTCGTCTGCGTGTCGGACAACTACTGGCTCGGCCGGACTCGTCCCTGCCTCACCTACGGCCTCCGCGGCCTCTGCTACTTCTTCCTCGAGGTCGAGTGCGGGACAAAGGACCTCCACTCCGGCGTCTTCGGCGGGGCAGTGTACGTAGGTCGCCCAATCAAATCCCCGCCCTTCTTCTGGTCTCTCGCCAATCAAATGGTTTGGCTTGTAGGAAGGAGGCCATGACGGACCTCATTTGGCTCCTGGACCAGCTGGTGGACGGGGACGGTAACATCATGGTGTCGGGCCTCATGGACGCCGTGGTGCCGGTCACGGAGCCCGAGGAGCTCCTCTACTCTTCCATCGACTTCGACATGGTCGAGTTCAAGGCTGACATCGGGGTTACGGAGCTCCGGACGGAGGAAAAGGTGAGTCAGGGCCAGAGTCCGACTTATTCGGCTACTCGACCACTCCTTCCGTTAGTGGTCCCATCACGGCCTCTGGGACCAGCCCGACTTCCTCGTCCCACTGGTCCCTCTCCGGTCCCATTGAGTCCCCCAAGAGCCCTTTCTTCTCTAGACGCGGCTCCTGATGAACCGCTGGCGCTTCCCGTCCCTCTCCATCCACGGGATCCAAGGGGCCTTCCACGATCCGGGGGCCAAGACCGTGATCCCCCGGAAGGTCATCGGGAAGTTCTCGATCCGCCTCGTCCCCAACCAGACGCCGGAAGAGGTGGACAAGCTCGTGACGGCCTACGTGAGCGAGAAGTGGGCGGACCGGCAGTCCCCGAACAAGATGCAGGTAGGCCTCTTGCTCCAGTCCACCCTGGGCCCCTCTGACCTCCTGACCTTGTTTAGATCTACATGGCGGACGACGGATGCCCGCCCTGGACCTCCAACCCGCTCCACCCCTCCTACCTGGCCGGCCGACATGCCGTGGCGATGGTCTACGGGAACTTCCCTGACATGATCCGGGAGGGCGGGCTCATGGGCCACGTCCTCTTCCTCCAGGTACGCCTCACCTCCTGACCTCTGACCTCAGTCCCTGCTCACTAATCCCTCCGCTCTGTCCTCCAGGAGGCCACGAAGAAGAACGTCCTGCTCCTGCCGATGGGGGCCTCTGACGACGCCGCCCATGCCCACAACGAGAAGCTCGACACGCGGAACTACATCGAGGGCGTAAGTGATCCAAGAGCAGGAGTCAATAGTGCTCACCTCCCGCTCACCTCCCGCTCACCTCTTTCTCTTACGCAGACCAAAGTGATGGCAGCCTACTTGTGGGAGTGCGGGAAGATCGAGTCCTTGGCTCCGCCCTCTCCGCCCTCCGAACCAGACGAGTGACCTCTGGCCCACCACACGCACCACGCACCACCTAGCCAACCTCCAAATTCTAGCCAAGTACTACGTTCTACGACATAGATCCTCCTTCAACTACAAGAAATAAAGCCCAAATTCTGAGTAACTATGAACCCGCGTCTTGGGCCCATTTATTAAGTGAACCAGGACACAAGTTGAGCTGACTGGTGGCCTGCACCGTCCGTCCGTCCGCTCCATAACCCCTAGACCCTTTGTCAATAAGAGCTAGGGTTTATATTACGAAGGTTACGACCAGGCAGGTGCCTCCAACGAGATGGTTGACCCAGCTGACCTCTAACGTAGCTCATACAAGGGCCCAACAACTAGTTGGAACCAAAAGGGATCAAGTGAGCTATCTATCGAAAGGTAGGGCAACATAGGTACCTATGAGAATGGTGACCTTGGTTGACTTCATAGTAGCCACTAGAGGTCAACAAAGGTCAACGTTGAGTAATGTCTCTATTGAAAGGTAATATGAGAGAATAGGGCAGTGACCTTGGTTTTGGCCAATCGCCTCCCTAAATAGAGGTCGGCAAAGGTCAAAGTCGTGTAATGTGTCTATTGAGAGCTAATACAACACAGAATATGGTAGTAACCTCGGTTTTAACTACCCTAACTAGAGGTCAGTAAAGGTCAAACTTAAGTAACGTGTCTGTGGAGAGCTTGAGTCATATAGAGTATGTCATATATTTATAATAGTGGTTACCACGGTTGGTTCAGACATCTGACCTCCTTAGAGGTCGGCAGAGGTCAACAAAGGTCCAACTTGACTCCAGTGTGAATTTAGTAGTCTTTAAGTCAGGTAGATTAAATGGTGGGCTTTACAAAGAGATTATAAATGAAGCTAATCGTGAACTTATTGATGGGGATCTTGAGAATGTTTCTTCCTATTCTCTTCTTGGTAGAAGAATAGAAGTGAAGTGGACGGAGCCTTCCTTTGGCTCTCGAGTAGAGGAGGTCATGGTGTGCGGCTGAGAGCGGGATGTCAGGTAGCCGGGCTCCCGAGCCCATGCCCCGCCCATGTCACAACCGAAGAGCCAATCAGATCGGCCGAATCTTTGAAGAGAGGGACTGGAACCTAGGTCGAGGTCTCCATATGTCAATATTATGGTTCTCCAATAAATCAGATTCCAAGTTCTGGGACTCCGTGTGGCTCAAGATTGGCGCTCTCTGTGCCTTCCTGACCTACGGATTGGTCATCCATTGAGTCTGAGGTTCTTGAGAAGGGGCGGGAGAGGACTCGGGCTCAAGTCGAGCCAGTACAGAGAGTCCGGCTGGCCAAAGGTGAGCGGAAGAGGCTGGATCTGCTCAGCGTAAGAACAGGACAGGGAGCAGGGATGGAGTTCCGGGAGAGGTCGAGGGCTGTGATGGAGTCCAAGTCGAGGGACGGAGTCTTTTGATGCCCACAATGATGGGATGACCTTGCCGCCTTGGGCCGACAATGGAAGGAGACGAGGTCTTCCGGCATCAACTGGATCCGTTCTCATGAGATCAGGACACGACGGAGCGTCGGCTTCAAGTCCAGGGATGGAGTTCCGAGAGAGGTCAAGGGCCGTGACGGAGTCCTGTGATGCCCACAATGACGGGATGACCTTGCCGCCTTGGGCCGACAATGGAAGGAGACGAGGGAGCGTCGGCTTCAACTGGATCCGTTCTCATGAGATCCGGAGACGACGGAGCGTCGGCTTCAAGTCCAGGGATGGAGTTCCAGGAGAGGTCAAGTGCCGTGATGGAGTCCAAGTGGAGGGACGGAGTCCTTTGATGCCGAGAATGACCCTTCACCGAATCGCTTGAGGGAGGGCGGAGACTGACTCTGTCCACTTGACCTTTGACCTCACTCCCACCAATTACTTCATCACCGCTGCCTCCGGCCTCAGACGATTTGGATCCTCTTCCCTTCCGTTTCTTATGTGGCTCGAGTCCGTCCTAGCTGACCTCCAATCCGCCCACAGCCGAACGGCCGACACCCTTCCTTCCCCAGCTCATCTCTATTTATTCCTCCAACAACAATTAATAAGGAGGAATATTTAAATCATCCCCGAGTAATACGAAATCTCTCACCAATCCAATCAGATCTCCTCCCCAGAGTCTTGAAATATTTCGAATTCTAGCGGTTTAATTCCGTTAATCATCCCAAAATAAATCATATTTTCCTTATACTAAGTTCGAACAGAGTTGTGAGTAATTGGGGGTGAGGAAATCTGTTAAAATTGGTAAGAGATTTGGAATTAGTTGGTGATAGCTTAAATGGGAACCATGAATAAGGGGTCTTAGGAATAGACAAAAGAAAATAGTACGTAGTAAATAGTTGATGTGGTTGGGGACTGCTGTGAGAAGACTCCTCCTTTGGGCTCTCTCAATCGGTTCAGTTCCGTCCTCGGCCCCTCCCTCGGCCCCGCCCTCCGCGGGCGGCCGGCGGGGTCGGGGCAGACGCCCGGTTCCTCAGACTCCGTGTGAGTACAGGGGGCGAGGGGGGTGGCTTCTGGTTTTCATCTGTCTTCCGGGCGGATCTTCGGGTACTGGGCGGGGCTGGGGCGGGCTTGGGGGGCTCAGGCTCAGGCTCCTCTGCTGGCTCCACATCCGCTTCCGGCTCAACATTCACTTCCGTTTCCGGGTCCTCCTCCGCTTCCGGCTCCATCTCAGCGGCCTCAGGCTCCCCAGCTCCTTCTGGCTCCTGAGGGACAGGGGGCTCGGGGGCAGGCTGGGGGGCCGCCGGCGTCTCTGGAACAGTCTCAACCAACATGGTCTCCTCATCATGGAGCTCTGGGACAGGCTCATCGGCCGTCTTCCTATCATCGGGCTCCGGCGGGGAATCCTGCGCCGTACCACCATTATTGTTGCTGGCCGAGGATCGCGTGACCCGAGGGGCCTTGGCCGGCGGCTCCTCCTCCTCCGGCTCTCTCTGGATCCCCGGAATCTCGAGGCGCGTCTCTCCGGCGTCCATGGGCATGGCGTCAATGGAGGCGTTTCCGTGCTCGTCGAGGAGGATGACCTCCCCGCGCTTGGTCTTCTTGCTGGTCGTTCGTCTGGGGCCCTCCGAGATGAGGGAGACGGTGAGGCCGGCCTTCTTGGGGGCGGCGTACTGCATGTCTGGCGGCAGGTAGGACCGTGTGTTGGAGAAGAAGGGGTCCTCGGGCCGCTTGAAGTACATGGGCGGGATCCGGGGCTCGGAGGGGTAGTCCTTCATCTCGAAGGAGGTGGAGCGCTGGAGGATGAGGCCGAGGGCGACGTCGCAGACGGCGTACATGCGGGCGTTCACGGAATCGGAGCCCGGCTCCAGGGCGTCCACGTGGTTCTTCATCCGCTCGAGGAGCGTCTTGTAGAAGCCGAAGGAGTAGGCCTCGTTCTTGAGGATGAGGGGCTCGAGGACGAACCAGAGGCAGTCCTTGACCTCGGTCAGGTCCTCGAGGCTCGTGTGGGAGGTGTAGCGGGGGTTGTGCGTGAGGACCGGCACGGCGAAGACCAGCATGTAGTCGGGCATGATGTGGGGGAGCTGGTCGGCGGCCTTCTCGGAGCCGGTGAGCATGAGGGACTTGATGTAGTCCCGCCGCTTCTGGACGTCCGTGAGCATGTAGGACCGGAGGACGGCCTTCTGGCGCCGGTCCGTCTCGTAGCCGCCCAGGATGTAGAAGCCCATGAAGTCGAGGGGGAGGCAGCGGTGGGGGATCCCGCGGGCGAGGCCGCGGTGGAGCTTGGCTGAGAACCGGGCCCGGACCTCCAGGACCTCGTCGTTCATGAGCTTGGCGAGGGCCGTGAACTGGAGGGCCGTGAACTGGTCCCCCACGCCCTTCTGCTCGCAGATCTTGAGCATGGAGGCCCCGGCCTGGAGCCGGAGCCAGCTCTTCTCCGCCGGACTGAACTCGACCCGAGCGTTGATGAACCCGCCGCCCGTCTCCACGAAGGCCACGAGCATCTTGTAGGTCTTCTGGGCGCTCTTGTAGTCGTTCCTGAGCCCGATCAGCCAGCGGACCGTCGTCTTCATCCCGGCCAGCATGGCTCGTGTGATCTCGGGCAGGTCCTCCTCCTCCGCCCACTCCTCGGCGTTCTTCCAGCGGTCCTCCTCCAACCGGTTCGGGTTCACCAGCAACTCCTTCACCACCTTCTGGGACACGATCACCTTCATCTCGTACTTGAAGTCCTCGGGCATGAGGAGGGCAATGTGGCCGAGGCCCGTGATCGCCGTCCGATAGGCCGTCATCTCGGGCTCCAGGTTGGCCTTGAGGGACTCCACGAGGGCGCCCAGCGTCGTCCGCCGTCCGTTCTCCCGCATGTTCGTGTAGAGGCACCGCACGGCCTCCTTCCCCTGCTTCGGGCTCCCCCGCGTGAGCATCTTCTCGCACTCTGGGACCAGGCTGCTCATGAGCACGCTCTGGTACTCGCCTGAAAGTGAGACTCAAGATTAGAGGCGACCTTGGGCCAGGACTCCTAGGATACGGAGGATAGGAACAAGAGTTCCCTCCTTAGTTCTTACCGATCGGCTTCGTTTTCCCGATGTAGGTGAGGGCCGTGAGGATGGTGGGCTGGAGGTCGTCCGGGACGAGCGTGAGGAGCCGAATGAGGAGCGTCAGCGTCTGTTCCTCCGAGAAGTGTGTGGGGAAGAGGAAGGCGAGGACCTGGAAGGACCAAAAGGTCAAGGACTCCCCTCAAGGCTACCTTAATAAGGCTAAGAGTAGTACTTAATAGGCTTACGCTGACGAGGCGGAGTCCTCTCTCGATGGCCAGCTCCTTGGTCATGCCCAGACTCTCGATGACCTCCTTGTTCTCGAGGCGGACCGAGTGGAGGATGCTCAGGAGTTTCTGAAAGGAAGGACGTAAGAGTGAGCCAAGGCGGAACCGTGTTCCGGATTGAGGTACTCCTCAGAGGTACTCACCACGAGGGCGTCCCTGTCAATGAGGAGAGAGGAGGTTCTCTCGAGGAGGAGCCGGATCGTGTTGTAGTAGAGGTTCGTCATGACTGGGGCTCCAAGCTTCTTCAGAACTTGGTTCTAGGACAGAGAGTAACAGAATTAGGGAGGCGGCTAAGTAAGGGTCCGACTTTGGAGTTCCTGATTCACTTTAATGGGATCCCACTGTGCCGGGATCTACTTGGGAAAGTCAGACGAAGACATAGTCAAGTCCGGTTCCGACGGGATGGGAACTCTGGTGAGTTCTTGTTGGGACTTACAGTGAGCTCAGCGCATGCCTTGCAGTCCGTGAGCGGACTCACGATGCTCTCCATTGCCCGCATCATTCCCTTGTCCTCCCTCAGGTCCGCCGAGAACTTGCAGAGGAACTCGGAGGCCTTGACGGGGTCAGGGAGGTACTTGGTCAGCTGGGAGATCCGGAGACTCAGATGGCGGTCGTAGTCGTTCTTCATCTCAAAGTTCTTGATGCAGTGGAGGAGCTCACTCACCTGACGCCGGACGCTGGAAAGAACAAGGACAGACTCAGCTCGCCTCTCATTGGCCTAACCTGACCTTCCTAATCCAGACCCATCCAAACAGGCGGTCCACTCTCAAAATAGACCTTGGGCCAGCCCCAATCCCGCCCACTCCACGACTGGAACTCGTCTAGAAATTCGTGGAAACCTCTTCCGGCTACTTCCTATCCTACACACTCCTACAGAGACGAAGTCCCAGCTATTGGAGAACCGCAATTGGAAGGCCAGATATATTTATGATATTCATATCTGGAAATTGATATGATCAAATAAATTCCATTTGTCGGAGTGTCTACGTAGAGTCCAAACAATATTTCCACCCTTCCCCAAGTATATTTCGGGTCCGAACAAGTATACTTTAGCCTCTAGAACCTCTATTTGAGTGTGGAAAGAGTATGTTTGAGGGTCGGAGGAAATAGGTATTCTTGGGAAGTCTGACTAACAGGAGGAGGTTCTTCTGGATCTCCACAAAGGCCTTGGACGCGTTTTCGTCAATGGTTCCGTACAAGTAGAGGAGCTTGAGCATCCGCTCCTCGGCGTCCAGCTGAAAGGGGACCAGACACGTGTTCAGGAGCCGCTCCACCAGGATCCTAGAAGGGAGAGAGTCGGCTGAGTCCATGAGGGCCAAGAGAGCTCAATGAGGGTCATACCTATCATCAAGGGAAGTCATGTAGTAGGCGTGGAGGATCTTGTCCTTCATCCATGTCACGGCTCGTCGGGTCGCCTCCGGCACGTACTCTGCCGTCAGATGCTTCTTGTAGATGAGGGCCAGTCCCTGGAGGGCCTCTCGTCGGATCTTAAACTGCCAATTTCAACGGAATCAAGAGTTAGCTAAGCTAAGCCTGGCCTCGCCTCGCCTCACCTGCCCTCTGACCTACCTTCTTGTCCAGCGTCCGCTCCTTGACGTAGTTGAGGAGGTCCTCGCTCTCAGAGACGACGGAGAAGTCGAGCTTGGCCGTGGCCACGATTGCCTTCACGACCTCGAACCGGACGTTCTCCTCCCCGTCGTGCTGACGCATCTAGAAATGAAGGAGAGCGGTGAGGGAGGATTGATGGGACTCGGTCTAGCCTTACCTTGAGCGTCTCCACAATGTCCTTCCGGAGTTCGGGATGATTGAGGAGGAAGTGCATGGAGTACTGGACGCACTTGATCCGGATCGGAACGCAGATGTCGTTGAACCTAGAGGAGAGCGGGAGTCCGAGGTTAGAGACATGGTTGGAGGTCAAGGGAGGTTAAGGGAGGCGGGTTACCTTCCAAGAAAGGCCTGCCAGAGCGGGGCATGATGGAGAGCCAGGCTGGAGTCCTTCTCTGAGAACATGCGGGCAAGGAGAGAGACGGACCCGACCCGCTCCGACTCCTCAGAGCTCTTCAGCTTGTACTCCAGCTGCGGGATCACGGACAAGAGGATGGACGGACAGATGTGGTTCAGCTCGTAGATCAAGTCGTAGACCTGTCCAACAACACAGACATTAGGCATTTGAGGTTCTCTTCCAAGCTCAATTCTAGCAGAACTGTCTTTCTTGGAAATGTTTCCCACAATCTTCGTACACATCAATTCAAATGTGACGTAATCCAGAAGAATCCAAAGTTTCCAGACATGCCTCTCATTCTCAAGTTAAAGGTAAGGAAGGCCTTCAGAATAGAATACAAAGTTGAGAACTAGCTCAGGAAATGGTTTCCGTGAACATTGGCTTGGTTTCCCATTGGAATTGGTTCGAGTGCGGTATAACATTTCCAAAACATATCCACAGCACCCTTCTAGAATCGTCTTTCGATAGTCTCTATCTTTTCGTTCCTCCCAGCAATGTACAATTTTGGGTCCCAGAAAGGGTGCCTGGGAGAGGCCGAGAGAGTATTGTCCGGCTCACCTTTTGGCTGATGAAGAGGTTGGACTCGTCCTTCCCGCAAATGAGAACCTGATTGAAGAACTAGAACAAGAGCTATTGATCATGGACAAGAAGAACTGGCCGACCAGAATTAGGTATTAGGTCGGAGGACTGTAGAGGACTAAGGAGATCTAGAGGATCTAATGGGAAGGAGAGACTCACGTTTTGAATGTATGGCTCCAGCGTCTCTGAGCACTTGATGATGAGCTCCTTGGCCAGCTGGTACGTGTTCTTCTTGGTCGTCTTCACGGGCTCCACAATGTTGACGAGAATGATGTTGAGGAGCTCGTTGGAGACCGTGTCACACTCCGAGACGAGGGGACAGAGGACGTCGAGCATGAACGACTTCACTTTCCCGGAATGCTCGTCACTGGAAGGTCAAAGGAGACGACGCTTAGCATGGCCTCACGAACTGGGCCCTCTCGACCCTCCCACTTACTTGACGATCTGGAAGATGAGCTCGAAGAGGGAGCAGAAGATGTCCTGGGCGTCGTCGAGCTCGAAGCACATGTTGAAGGACTTGACGTAGGCCAAGTTCTCGAGCAAGTAGAAGTAGCGCTTGAAGGCGGCGTCCTTGGGGTCCTTCAGGCCCTCCAGCTGCCCAATCAGGAACTTGAAAATGGTCTAGACAGAGCAGGGCTCACATCTTTTAGTAATACCTTTGAGTAATCTCACCAAAAAGAGCAGCAGAGTCATCTGGACCCACAAATTACCATTGTACCACCCAAGTATACCCCGAACCATCCACTAATATCTACCACTTCACCGGTCCACCTCAAAGTTGAGTCGTTAGAAATAGGGAAAAGTTGGACGAGTCTGGAACGGGAGCAAGATTTGAAAAAGTACGGCTCCCTCTTTTTGTACCGAATCATTATTCGGAATTGGGACCATTGAATTTGATTGATTGAATTTCTGGGAACAAGTGGTCCTACCTGGAGTCAACGCTAATTGTAGAAAGCCAATGATACTAAGATATGAAAAAGTTGAAACTCCCTTTCTCCATGTAAAAGAAGGCCTTAGCAGCGTAGGACAAATAGCTATTATTAAGTAAGGGTCGTAACTAGGCGGATCCATGTGAATCTATTCTTTCATATTTATTTCTTGACATTTAAAAACTGGGTTCGTTTTGTTGGAGAGAAACTCTTTCTTGTTCTTTTGAAAGAGCCAGTTGTTGTTATGCCTGAGTAGGAGAGAGAGGGCGAGGTGCGTAAGGGAGGGGCGTGAGAGTGGGGTGGGGGATGAGTGGTACCTTGACCTGGTCCTGGTCCTTGTAGGGGGCCTCCGGGGCGTATATGCGGAGGATGTCAGCCACACAGCAGGCGACGAGGAGCCGGACGTCCCTGGAGGGATGAAGGAGGAACCCGTCCTCGGCCAAGTGGAGGGAGACCGGCACGAACTCGTCGTAGGCGTTCTCCTCCTGACCCATGCTCTGGAACGTGGAGGCCAGGACCTTGAGGCGCCGGATCAGCTCGTCCACATGCATCTCCTCACTCACTTCCTTGCAGCCGGGCGGGTAGAGGATGGACTCCGTGGAGCTACCTGCCCCGACCCCGCCCTTCTTACCACCCCGTGACATCCCGAGACTCCCCCTCCTCTACGACCCTCCACCGCCGAGCATCTACTCCCGCAACTCTGGAACAAAGGAAGGACTCACATTACATCTTAGACATAAGCACTCAGTTGGGAGTCCAATGGCCTGAGCTTTGTCTATCCGGCACAGTGTTGGCGGATCCTTGGGTCGATCTGGCGTATCCAAAGGATCCTTCATCCAAGGGCATGTAAGCCCAATTTAAAAAACAACTTCCTCATTTTTGACTTTTGTAAATGTGGCCTAGTGACCAAGTTAACCTATTTATAATTAACCAAACATTACGAGATACAAGACACAACCCATAGACAATTCATTAAGTCTAGAATAGCTGCCCCCAATTTAATAATCCCATTTACCCTAGATTCCTGAAAAGTGTCCCATACTCACTTTCCCACTCAAATATTTTTGAGCTCCCAAATACCTCTCATCTTATAAATGCTATCCACGTAAAATTATTATTGATTCAACATCATCAAATGAGCCCTCAATACTAATCACACAACAACGAGGTTGGATTGTATCTATAGGGCGCCCATCTCAAATGTATTACAATGACCTGAAACGGTTAAATCTGATAATCGGTTTGCCTCAATTATGTCGAACAATTACTTACTTCGTCGAGCTCACTAAGTGGAAAGGTTTGAATATGGAATCGTTTGAATTTGAATGCCGAAAGGTTAGAATGTCGAATCGTTTGAATGCCGAAAGGTTTTATTGTCGAATCGGCTGAACGTCGAAAAGTTTGAATGTCGAACCCTTTAAATGTCAGGTTAGGTTAGGTTAGAGGTTAGGTTACCATTCAACATTAAAAGGATTCGACATACAAATCTTTCGACGCAGTGAGTACGACGTAGTGACAATTCGACATAAAGAGAGCCATTCGTAAAAGACAATTCCCCAATGTAAGGAAAACCAATTTTCCATGGGCACCCTGACCCTTAGATACAATCCAACCTCGTTTATGATTAGTACAACAAGAACCACTACAGACGCGGAAACCAACTACGTTTTCAAAACATTTACATATATAGCACACGTGCCGTTCAAGTGAAAGAATTGAACAAATATTTGGTGACACGTGTTTTAGAAAAATTTAGAAAAAGTAGTTGGTTTCCGCGTCAGCGCGGGTTCTTGTTGGCTAGTCAAAGAAAAAATTGTATAATAGAATTTCCAATTCAGTTCCCATGCACTGTAACTGTACCCGTGATCGGTCAAATGACGTTTAACACGGTCAGTCCACTTTCTACAAGTACTGCTTTACCAAAGTGCCAACACAAATGATCCGTGTATTGAAACCGAGAAAGTAGAAAGAGGTACAAAGTGTCAGTTTGAGTTGTCCTAACAACGGTTAAGGGTGGTGTCTGTTGTTGAAGTTTGCACGATCCATGACAGAATGACAGGGACGTACGAAGCGTCATACTTGGAACCTATATAACTAGTGAGGGCTTATTTGATGCGGTTGAATAAATAATGTTTACTTGCACTGTACTTATAACAAGAGGTCTCATGTCACTTGTTCGAATGCACTTCTTCGAACGAGATTTCTTCGAAAAAACAATGATACTTCTGCGAACGGTTTTACTGCGAATATAATTCGAAAGTATGCCCAAACTATTACATCACTCCTTCCTTTGGAACGCAGTTAGGCACAGGAGTATGTCTAACCGGGCGCGTAAAAGATCCTGACATAATGCCAACTCCTCAACACTTTTATGTTAAAATTATATTCTATTCGAAATAATTTTTTTTTAAATTATAATGTAAAAATTGTGATGTATTTAGAACAACATTGAATTTCCAATGCCATGATTTATAACCTTACGCGTTGTAAGTGAAACTCTTCAGCGTTAAAAACTTAGAATTGTAGGAGTTTGTATCTAAGATCAGGGTAGAGTTACCGGTAACGTATTTCAACGCTGGCGGTAATTTAGAAACCCTAATTGAAAGCTAATTTGATGCTGTTGAATAAATAATATTTAACTGGATTGTACTTGTCTAGATAAGTACATAAAATCGTTGGTCTGTAGGTGTGTGTGTGTGGATGTATGTATGTATGTCCGCTATCTCCTCTGGAACTACTGTACGGATTCAAATGAACGAAATCTTAAAATGTTCCTAATTTTAGCGAAAATTATTCGCCCCAAACAGTTGACTTTTTGCAAAAAACAATTTGCACCTGGAAGGAATCGAACTCGAGACCGTTTGCTAAGGGGTCGACAGCATGGGGTCGGGTGGCTGTGTAAGGGGCCAGGAATGGAAGAACTTACTTACCCATTGGCCAGGCATAGAGCTCGGGAGGTTCGAAAACTTGTCAGAAACATTGATTTAAGTTAGGTTCGGTTCGGAAACTTTCCGGAAGCGAAAACATTGATTTGAAGTTAGGTGAGGTTCGGAAACTTTCCAGAAACATTGATTTTAAGTTAGGTACGGTTGGCAAACTTTCCGGAAACATTGACTTTAAGTTAGGTTAGGTTCGGAAACTTTTCGGAAACTTTCCGGAAATATTGATTTTAAGTTACATTAAGTTGGATTTAGGACAGGTTCATGGTGCCGGTGGGTCGGAATTCGATTTCTTCGAAATTATAGTGATCGGATCGGGTTTGGACGGGCCCAGTGTCACCGACTGGCCCGAATTCGATTTATTTGAGACAATAAAAGTCTAATCGGATTTGGACGGGCCCAGTTGTGCCGGCGGCCCCGAATTCGATTTCACTGAGGCAATAATGGTCGGATCGGGTTATGAAAAGCAAAACGGCAACCGAAGAGTTACCCTAAATTCGGTCCCTCGAGTTTCCGCCCGTTCCCCCCGGATCGTAAGATCAGGCAACGTGCTAGTCTATTATGAAATTACTGGAAACTGGAAGGTTTGCTTTGTCATCACGATTACGGCCGCATTTCTCAACCCAGATTAACCAAATCACGCCCACAAAAATTTATGACGAATCCAGTGACCAAGTTTGCTTCTTCAGAATTACTCAACTGCAAGACACGTTCGTTAAGCCGCACTAAGACCAGGGTTAGAAAAAAACATGTTTTTTTTTTTAAAAAAACAAAAAAAACAGTTTTTTATTGTTTAAAACATGTTTTTTTTATAAAAAACGTTTTTTTTAATAACAAGCAAAAA